>SRLM01002979.1:0-14078 GCA_015708895.1 Populus ilicifolia
GATATAAAACTATGATAAAAATGCACTTTTGAGTACTAATCAGAGCCTTTATTTATGAAACTTTGTGTTTTATTTTTTTATTTTGTATATTTATTTAAGTGAGTTTCAGGTTTGGCAGTGTTTGTTGTTTCAAGTGATATCTTCTATACTTTATCATTCTACCTTAGAACATTGAGGATAATCTTTTGTTTTGGTTTAGGAGGAAAGGGTAGTAGTTGATGCTTACAAAAAAAATTAAAAATCTACTAGTTATGTTTTCTATTTGCAAAACCATTATTATTAAGATGATAGAGTTGAGAAGTTCTTTTGTTAAAATGACCCTTAAGACGCATCCTAGTAAACATTCTTAACAAGGTCTATTATAATATTTCTTAAAATATTCAGGTTTACAAACTCTCGCATTATTATTTATTGCTTCTGCTCGTATACTCATTTAACAAGTATTTTTAAACCTTTATTTTCACACACATACTTTAACATATGATTGTGGCTTGTATATTGGAAGATTACATTATTTATATTCTTTTATTAAAGGTAACAACTAAAGGAAAGGGATAATATATAATTTCTAAAATAATAATAATAAATAAAAATAAATAAAAAAATAAAAATATAGATTATTTTAATTTCATAGCCTTCCTAACCTAAACAATTAAGTTTGAAGGGATGTTTTAACACCTAATATCCTAAAGTCAACTAATTTAGGGGCTATTGACCTAACGTTTGTTACATGGGTTGAGGAGAAAAGCTTAAGGGAATCAAACATTGCATTATCTATGTATCAATATCTACAACCCGAGTTATTAAGCTCAAAGGGGTGTCTTAACAACTATTGCCTTAAGACCAACTAGTCTGGGAGTCTTTAGCCAAAAGCTCATTATATGAGTTAAAGATGCATTGTGTTTTAAGTTATATGTATATAAAAAGAAAGAAAAAAAGATAATAATCTCAACCCAAGAAAGTTAACCTTTAACATTAGAACATAATATTGTTTTCTTCTAATAAAAGCCCTATCATCTATGTTTTCATACATTGAGCACATAAAAAAAGGTTTATCAGTATCTTATTTCAACAATATGAAGCAAATATATATAAATTTAATAAAAGTTTGTTTACTTGGATAGAGTAATGAAAGTTAAATGATGAATGTCTTGCTTCGAGGAACTTGCAAATTGTTTTTCTATTTTAAAGCTTTGATTACTAGGGACTAGTAATAAACTAGTTGGGGGGTGTAATTAGTACTTAAAACTGTATTTTTATCAAGGTTTTATATCATCATTTTGCAGTTGAAGTATCAATAAATCCTTAACTAGAGCATGTTTTATAATAACAAATCTGATAATATAAGATATCTTTAATTTATAGTAAATGCCCATTTTGAATGCTAGTATTCTCATAATTCAAAGGATTGATTGTTATGATTAATTATTGGAAGTGAAAGGATAATGAAAAGTCTAAACGTAGAAAGGAGATGCCAATTCAATTCAAATTCAAACACTATTCAGTCATTGGATCATATCTAGAGCTATAGATCTTGGATTTCAAATTGGTTTTATGGCTGGAAAGATAAGAAATAGGCCTATAACTTTCATGGGTATGGAAAGACCAATTTTTCATTTTCAAATTTAAAGTTAGGCCATAAAAGAGAAGTCTAAATTTTTCCTATAATCCAGCCCAAACACTACTTAGTGTTTTACCCATAACTGGAGTTCTAGAAGTCCAAATGATCTAAAATTTGATAGGTGGAAGGAAAAGACAATTTCTAACAACTTTCATGAGAATAATTTTTCAAATTCCGATTGCATTAATGTTGATTCAGCCAGCCAAAGGGTTTGAATGCTATTTTCTACCAAGTCCACTAATCAATAATTGACCACTACATCTATTATCAATTACCAAATGAATAGTTCTAAATTTTAGCCTATAAAAGGAGGCATTTTCTATTCATTTAGGCATCTTGTTTTCCATATCAAGATTATGTTCTTGCTTTCTCTCTTTATATTTTTGTAATGCTTAAGTTTTGCTTTCATTAATCTTTTGTTCATGCTTTTCATTTGATTTACTATATTTAGTTAACTTATATCATGTTTATGTTCTTATATTGTTTATTTAAGTTTTTCTTCTTCCTAATGTTTAGCTAAGTTAATTATGTCAAGGTGAAAAGGTTTCACTAATGGTGTTAGGATAAGTATAATATAAACTCAAAATGGACTTTAATGCTTATATTCTAAATAACTTGTTATTAATAGGTTTTATTATTTTTATCTTATTAATTCTTAATGTCTTGTCTGTTAAATGGTTAATCTAAATTTGTATTATATACCACTTGATCCTTTATAATCTTCGGCCGACATCATTATTATGAGAGGAACTTGATTTGTTGTCAACATAAGTTAGCATTATGAATACTTGATAAAATTTATAAGTATGGTGTTATATAAATAAAATGATTAATATGATCATGTTGATAACTTATAAAGAGTTTATACTTTACTTATCTTTAATACTATTAGTGTATTATCTAACCTTGACATTTGTTTTTATCATTGTATAATCTTCGCATTAATCTTACATCTCAAAGTCCTCTTTAACTTATCTTCACCACCATAATCATTAATGTTGTTGTTGTTATTGTTGTTGTTGTTGTTGTTGTTATTATTATTATTATTTATAATTTATATAGTTAACTTTCATGTGGTTTAACCTCGGTCTTGCCAGGTTAATTATTACTTTGACACTCCTATACTTAGAATAAGACATCAAACTCTTTGATTATGTCAAGTAACAATTGGATAATAATAGTTCAATGTCTAGACCATAAGAGTTGGACAATAACAGTTCAATGTCCATACAATAATAGTTTTATTTTTAGACAATAACAGTTCAATGTCTAAATAGTAATAGTTCAAAAACAAGATAGTAGCAGTTAGACAATAATAGTCCAAATATAAAGAAAGGAATGATAAATATGGTTGAACAAATAACAACAATATTAATGGGTGAAATGAGAAAAACATAAAATATTAAGAAATTACTGAAAGAAAGACTTATTAGCTATTGATATGGTTACTATAAAACATATTATTGGGTGAGGAAAATTTATGAGATAAACTTGTGATTTGCAAGAGGGACCATAGATGTGGTGCAACAGCAGTAACAAGAGAGCACGAGTAGAGCTTCTATTGTAGGTAAGTGAATCGCACCTATACTTTCTAAGATAAATTTCATGATTTAATATATTATCAATGTGAAATGTGAATTGCTGAATATATGTGCATTCAAGTTGAAGGTTGTTGTGTGAATTGCCAAGTGGTGAAATCATCGTTGACAAAAGAAATATGAGAGTATGATTTAAGCATGAACTAAAATATATTTAGTGTATGTTAGGATCCCAAGCAAGGGGATTGCCATGTTTGGACTTACATACATTTAGTGTATGTTAGGATCCCAAGCAAGGGGATCGAGCATTTATTGATTAGTATACATTTAGTTTATGTTAGGATTCCGGGTGAAGGGATCATCATGTATTTGCTAGTATATATTTAGTGTATGTTAGGTTCCTGGGTAAAGGGATCAAACATGGGATCACCATTTAATAATTAACATACATTTAGTATATGTTAAGATCCCGAGTAAGGGGATCATCCTGCGACTCCGACGGGGTGATGATGATGATACCAGTGAAAGTGGTATAAGTAATATGTTATGCAAAAATAATCATGTTGATGATGAAAGAGAGAACAATTATTAATAGTTGAATATGGAAGAGATTCTAATAAAAAACCAGAAGAGAGAAGTGAACAAAATATGAATGCATAGTATTCATTTGAAATTGTTAGATATTCATGTTGTTATATTTATTGTGAGATTTACATTTCAATAATATGTACTTTATTTTAGGATCAACATATGTATGATAGGAGTAGATCCTAGCTTATGTTTCCTTTCTTGTAATCTAGGTTCTAGAGAGTATACCCTTATATTTTATAAACATAAAAATGTTTGTATAACTGAAATTGTATAATTAATGTTTAAACTTGAATGAATAAACTTAACTCTATAGTTCATATAACCATATTTAATGTCTATGTGTTTGTATTTTTATCCATCCACAATAATATTTTGTTATATAATGTATATTATAAATATTATGGTTGATATATGTAATAATATTTATGAAATTGAAACCTAGGATGATTGATTTGAGATTGAGTTATGAAATGTGAGTTACTAGAAATGTAAATAGGTTACATGTTGCTAACTTAGGATCCTCCCGTAAAGGGGGATTTTGTTGAAATTTCAATAGATGTTAATACAAAAATCATGAATATATATATAAAAAAATTACTTTATTTTTTAGTTGATATAAGATTATTATTTTTCTTCTAATATAGAGATAAAATGTTACACTTATAAACCATAAGTTTTTTATTACCTATAATAATAATAACTCTTTTAAATTATAATTTTATAATTAAATCTATATACCTTTTAATTCCATATGACAACCCCGCCATTCAATGTTTTGCATGTCATGGAAACTATGATAGGTAATGTTCATTATGTTCTCCTTCTCCATCAAAATGGCCCTCGTTTTAGAATTAAATAGATTTAAAAGCATATAGAAAGAAGTTTCTTTAGGAGCTGTCGTGGTTTAATGGCTAATACTTTTCATATATGGTTGTGACCACCTTAACCGTTATATGGCCCATGCAAGGGATTCGTTGATGGTTGTGTTCGGAATACAATACACCCACATGTTCATCCATGGTTGGTGATGGCATTGTTAGAAGTGGAAACATGAACACCTATATAGGAATGTTAGGGTTGTTTCCACGTATAGAAAATAAAGATCCTTCTTCTGTGATGTCTAACACTCAGATGACCTACAAGAATCTATGGTGATGAAGGAATATTTAATTCTCAATGCCTAAGAAACTAACCCCTTCGTATTGCTTGCATTGACTATTCATCTAAGTGTAACAATAACAAGTTTATATGTGTTCTTCCTATAATAATATAAACTACTTTTTGATAAATACATTAAACCTAACCTATAATATTAACTAATAGTACACATTGATGATTTTTATTATGCATAGGACTAGGCACTTTGGTTGATTTTATGTGATCAACGGCTTAATCTTGGTTGATTACATGGTTTCTCTTCATATGGTAATCATTATCTTGTTTTTAGTTGATGATACTATTTATAATCGATTTTAATCCATAGACAGAATAATTACTGTTTTTATTTGACGAACTTATAAATATTTATTTTTTATATAAATAATAATAACAGATCAAAATTTAAAAGTTCCAAATTTGCAAAACATGACACATTCCCATTAACAGTAATAGATAAGAACTTTCATAAACGCATCATCCATCGAACTTTATGAGAAATTAGATGATCGTTCGAGATATAATATAAGAACTGCTTTTTACATGTGCTGGTGTGCTTAAGGTGTCCCTTGTCAGGGAATATATTCATCCGAGGCTGGAAATTGAAAGAAAGCTGGTGTTTCTTTATGTTAGCGAGCGGCCCATGCGCCCAAGAAAACTATAAGACGGACACCACAAAGACTTGCTTAATTTCTCAACCACGGTGGACACCTTGCAGCTACCAATAACAAACGTGCATTATTGCTTCTTCACAAGAAAATTTTGTTGCATGGGACCCTAACCAATTAGGGAAACTTACTGGCCTTTTTTTTTTTTGGACACCCCAACCAAAACAGGGTACCCTACAATTCTTTAGATAGGAAAATGACACCCTAGGACAAAAAGAGAGTAGGTTGTGCAGGAAATAATGGATTCAATTTTGGGTGAGGTTTTTAAAAGTTTTTTTAATTAAAAATATATTAAAATAATATCATTTTTTTAATCAACATGATTAAAATCATTCAAAAACATTTTTTTTAAAAGAAGCAATTTAAAAATATTTTAGAAAGAAAATTGTAACCAAATGACAGATACTCAATATACAACCAGTCGTTTGCATGACTGTGAGGGTAAATTAACTAGGACCCAGAAGGTGCCCTGTGAGGAATGCCTTTTCTTCTCCTTGCGCTGGGAGGAGGTGGAGGAGGCGTGGGCGGGTATATATGTCTTGCTGTGAGCCTTCACGCAACTCTTCTTCCCCTCTCGAAATGCCTTCTCTCCTTTCCATTAATGCCTCATTCTTCGCCTCTATGGTAAAGATTGCATCACCATTTCGTTTTACTCTACAAGCTATGTTTTTAAAGAAAATGTCAAACAAACCAACAGATCCTATATAATTAACAAAACCATCCATAATCAGTGTCATGTTAATTTTTATATTTATTGTCATTAATTTAACTATAGGGGTATTTTTCTTTATCATGACGAAATGGTGACAATGCTGACAAATTATAACCATCTGATCATGAATTGTGAGAAAGTGAAATATATATATCCATGCAATATTAAGGTTAAGATCAAGGCAAAAACTAACCTTGCATCCTAATGAACAAAAGCGAAATGGGTCCAAAAGGCTTCTTCCACAAATTACACAAATATGAGCAACTCCTTTTCCATATTTTAGCTGTGGCCTCTCATTGAGAAACAAGACTCTAGCACTGTTTATCACATAGGTTTGAAATCCACTTATGTCCAATACCTTTTGAATCTCTGCAACCCTCACTACATCATGATATGAAGATCTCCTTATCTACCAATTACCAAAGAAAAAAAATCATTACAAAAAATGATTAACCTAGCTAGCTTAGAGAGACATACAGACAGACAGAGCCTCGTTATTGTCCTAGAACTAGATATAATGAAAATGTGAACAAAATGACCTGAATCACTTGATGATCCTTTTGTCTAGAAGAACGGCAATAGAAGCAAAATGCATCACCTTCACAATCTAAACTACATATTGCATTCATTCCTCGCTGCATTTCCATGTGTCCGGCAAACGGTGAAAAAAGACGTGCTTAGCAATGCCTCTAACCATGGTATCCTATCAAACAAAATTCCCCAACCCAGAAAAAAGAAATAAAAAAAATTAGCACATATAACCCGAAGAAGAAAGAAAAGGTAAAGAGAGTCGTGAGAGGGAGAGTAAATGATCAACAGTACCATTTTCAAAGCTGATTTTGCCTCATTAATGAGATTCTCAAAGACAAAAGGTGATTGTATTGTCTAGGTAGATGATAACAGAGAGGACTAATCAGCTTACCGATAAAAAATGTAGAAGAAGTAGAGAGAGGAGGAGAGCCTAAACAAAATGACCCGCAGCTTACAAAAAAAAAATTGTGCCATTAGATCAAATAGACAAGGATGAAATTTTGTTTAGGCTCACCACAACTGCTAATGAATACTTAATTAAAAAAAAAAGTGTGGGATGAGCATAGACGATTGAATTTTCTAGTAGCGATGAGGAGATACAGAGCAATATGAAATTTACGCAACGGACGTGCAAATGCACGTGACAATTTAATTTAAATTTTATTGATCTAATTATTGTGAATTCGTATTGTACCTACCCCCAATATGAAAGCTTCATGTTGTCTAAATGACTTTTTTTTTTAAAAAAAAAAAAAGACAAAAAAAAGAGGGGACTATTACAAAGCACAGATTTTCTATTCCCTTTTTTAGAACGAAAAGTTTATATATTGTAAGCCAATAATAAAGAATCTTTAGTTTAAACTAGCTGTTTGGCATACATTTCCTTGCAAGTTGGATAATTTTTTAAGAAAATAAAATTATATATAAGCGTTTCAAATGTTTTATTTTAAAAAAATTATGATTATAAATAAAAAGACTTACAAATATGTTTAATTAAATATATCAAGAATTATGTATATTAATAAATACAAAAAATAAAATATCCATCCCTTTATTCAATTTGCCTCGCTAGAAGTAGAATAATATTTTTATGTAATATAAAAGAATTAATGTATATGCGTTATTATTACAAGTAGATATTAACCTATAATAAAATATAAAATGCTATTTTCTTAGTTTTTGTATAATAGTTTTTAAAAAGATATAAAGAAAAAATATTAAAAAAATAAATTACAAGAAGATAAAAATAAAAATAAAAGGAATACTATAAATAGATCATCTGTAAAAAAAAAGAGGAAATAATATTTTTTTTCCAAAAAACAGTGTAAAGAAAAAAAAGAAAAACTTAAAAATATTTAAAAAATAAAGATAAAAAAAATAATGGTAATAAATAGATTAAGTATAAAATGATAAAAATCCCTAGTACAAAGAGGAAAAAAATATAAATTTTTTTTCTTAATTAAAAAAAAATACAAACAGTACCGATACAATATAAACAATTGGAAAAATTTATAATTATACTATTTCTATAACAAAACACAATTCTTTTTAGCATACCTTAATACTAACAATCAATATTTCCTTCTAAATATGTACCAAATATATATTTTCCTGTTTTATTAATATACATCCAATAAGCTATGTTAAAGTAGTTATGATTATTTTTCAAAATATTTTTTATTTAAACATATATTAAAATAATATTTTTTTTATTTTTTTAAAATATTTTTAATATCAACACATTAAAATAATTTGAAAATAAAAAATATTAATTTAAAATTTAAAAAATAAAAAATTTAAATTTTTTTAAAATACTTTTAGAAAACAAAAATCAACAGGGAATTAATGCATAGTTAAAATAGATTTACATCTTCGTAAAAAGAAACGGGGTATTATTTCGCACCTGAAGCAAAATACCCAAAACAAAATACAGAGAACCGTCTTCAAAAAGAACAGAAGAGCATTAATAACCAAGTGTAAATTATGAATTTCCCTTTTCTTCTTATTCCTTCGGTTTTATTTTCGACAATCAAGTACATATATTTGGTTCAAATATTTGATTGGGCATATTTTGTAACCTCAACCGTCATTCTCACGTTGAAAAATAATAAGAATTTTTTTTTAGTTTATATAATGGAAAGTTAAAAAATTAAAATTAAATTAGTTGAACATTAAAAAATTTAGACGAGAAAGACCTTAGACTCAACAAACTGCACACAAGTCTAGGTCTAGGCATGACTTCATTATAAAACAATTTGTTAGGCCTAGCAAAGGAGAAAAGCTGTCAAATTATTTTTTTATAGTTGATGAACCATGAGAATTAATTATGATAATTACTAGAATTAGTTTTGCGTCCTTTTTTGTTCTAAAGTCTAGTATTCATAAACCATGAGAATTAATTATGATAATTACTAGAATTAGTTTTGCGTCCTTTTTTGTTCTAAAGTCTAGTATTAATAAAGGATGAAGAGAGGGTATTCTATACAACTTGAATTATCTTCCTTGCCTCATTCTCTTATGTTTTTATCAGCTTTTTTCCCTCTAGTTTTGCTTTGTTTTTTCGCTTCCTTTTCTTCCTTTTTAGAGCTTAGGTTTTACTACTTTTTAGAGAGATATTAACTCTAATTATTTATTTGATTTGTAGAGTTTGAAAGGAATTGAAACCTTTAAAAGTTGAGTTGTTGAAATCCCGTGGGATTATTTACAAGAAAATTACTTCTATAAAGTGATAAGTATTTTAATTTTGAAGACAAATCATTTAATCATTGAAAATAATGTTTAACAAGTACATTACATTTATGCTGGTTTTAATTTAACATTTCATCTCTTAAATATAATATATATATATATATATATATATATTTGTATGTATAGTATGCATGCAAAAATCTTATTTGATTCAATTGAAACTTTGAATATTTTAATATCTATTAAGTATGCATGCTAGGAATTTCTTCTAATTCAATTGCAAGTTTAAATTTTTTTTTAATAAATAGACATGCAATTTAATTTAATTATTATACTTTTAGTTATTATCGTATATTTTAGTTTAACAAGCTAGCTTTTTGACTTATACAATACGGCAGGTTTGATTAAATTCCTATCAAACCTAAACAAAAATTTTTAAGTTTCATCAAACTATTTAACATTATTATTAAACTTAATTAATGAGTCAACCTTGAATTCTTCTAACTTGGCTTCCTGTTTAACCCTAATTTAAAACTAACTCCACGAAAGTTGTCTTGACATGATCTTATTAACTGGATGGATCCAAAACAACCCAGCTAACTAGTGATAAGTTTTGTTTAGCTTTAAAATATTTTTAAAATGATATGTTTTTTTAAATATTGAGACAATGATATATTAGATTAATCAAGGTTTTGCGGTTTAACTCGCTAAACTCGTAATCTAGAGCATGAACTCTGTGGGGTTTAATAACTTTGTTTTTTAAATCTAGTTTCTACTTAATGATATGATAAAAAAAATAGACACTCATAAAATTGAGTACCAATAAAATATCAAAATATTTATTAAAGAATATAATAATCTCATAAAAATAAATTGAAATAAAATTATAAAGATAAAATCAGAATCAATTAAGTGTTGAAGGTTATAATTAATAAAAGAAAAAAGCAAAAAGGATTATATCAAAAAAAAAGAAGGAATATGGAACTTAAAAAAAACCTATTTGACACTGTTATTAAACTAGACCCAACAAGTTAAGCTTGAAACCTCCCAACCTAATTATCTAGCCCGAGTTTAAAATTAACTTGTATAAGAGTTGATTTTATATGATCTAATTAACTTTATAGAACTAAAAGAAACTTGGACAACCAATATAAGTATGATTTTGCTTTTAAAAAATTTCATGATGTTTTTTAAAAATTGAGATCACAACATACTGGATCAAAAAAGGCTTTACGGCGTAACTTGCAAAACTTGCGACCTAGATTATAGACTCCACTAGGTTTATAAAATTTGTTTAAATAAAAAATAATTTTTTATTTAATGATATAATAACAAAATTAAAAGTTTGTAAAAATTAATTATCAACTAAAAGCTAGGATATTTGTTTGAAACTGCGATAATTTTATAAGAAAAAATAAAAATAAATTATGATGACCAACTTAAGATCAATAAAATTTCATTTTTTTGAAAAGTAGAATTAAAAAAAAGGAAAGGTTGAAAACAAATTATGGTGCTTCACTGTTCATATGAATACTAAAGCATTATAATATAAATAACAAAAATAAATACTTATAAAAATCTAGTACCACCTAAATATAAACACTTGTAAAAATCTAGTACTACCTAAATATTGAGATTGACATTTATTTGAAATTATGATAACCTTATAAATAATTTTAAAAAATATGCAATCAAGTAAAAATTAATAAAATATTAAATGATGAAATTAAAAGGAAGAAAAAATAGAATGTAAAAAAAGAGAAAATTTTTTATTTTTTTAATAAGATACTTCACTATTAATATAGATAGTGAAACACTATAATATTTTCCAATTCTTTTAATATATATAGTAATTATATTTAAACCAAATAATTGCAATCTATAAAATATCCTAAAGTTAGCTTGACCATGAGGGATTCTTTATGTATAGTTTAGGAAGCATCAAACAATTTTGTTTTGGTTTGAAAACAAAACTAGTTGTTTATTGAGTATAATATAACTATATGACATTCAAGGAAAAAAAATAAAAATCATGCATCTCTTACTTAAAAAAAGAGACTAACATATCAAAATAGGGTTGTTGGCACTTTATCATAGTGGATAGTTTTTAGCATGTCATACACTAAAGGAATACAACCTTAGAAAAGATTCACAAACCTAATTAATATTAAAATAAGACCACTTATAAATGCAATAATGTTGATTTGTGGTGGTATAACCATACCAAACAAGAAGTATAAATCATCCATGAGTATAATTCTAATTTTATATATACATATGCATGTATATGCTTGAACATATGAATGAATTGGATCATACTTGGAAAACTTTTCAATCTCACAATCTAGGCTTTTCAAAGACATCTTAATTTGACATAGATAATAAATGATATAATTATGTTATTCTATATTTTTAAGACCTTATTTTTAGTTTTTTATGCATGTTTTATGTCGTAAAATAGTTTACTTTGTTTTATGCTTAAGTGTGTTATACACAATGTGTATAAATAAGTTAAATGAAGCATTTTTAACACAATTTCAAGGATCTATAAAAAACATATTGAGATGAATCATTGGAGCTAAGAGATGAAAATTTTAATTGCATTACAAAACCAACTTAAACAAGAAATCCTAGTAGGATTAGGATTGGTCAAACTAGACCTTTAGATCATATTTGTAACTATAAGTAGAAGTTTTCTACACTATAGTTGGGGTGAGCACTAGACATTTCAAACTTTTCATCCATATATGTATGTATGTATGGTAACTTATTGAGATGAAAAAGAACAATATTTTTAATGTCATGCTTGAAATCCGCCAACAAACTAGTATAAATCTATCTCATCTTTTCAATAATGACATGGCAAATCATTAATAACATGGAAAGGATCCCACATGACTAGAAAAAAATTTAGAAGTTCAAAGTCAATGTAGAAGTTATTAGAGTTAGATTAGTGTAAGAAAATCTCGAAGTAAAGTGATTATGAATTAGTTAATAACTACGAAGCTTCTTCGTATTCTTAATTCCATATAACCAACCCTAACCCTAAAAGAGAAGGGGAATTACATTAAGAGAAAATGAGATGAGAATGAAGGATTTTATTGTTTTTATAATAATTGTTTTTAATTAGTACTTAAAAATACATCTTTATCAAGGTTTTATATCATCATTTTGCACTTGAAGTATCAATAACTCTTTAACTATAGCATGTTTTATAATAACAAGTTTGATAATATAAGATACCTTTAATTTATGGTAAATGCTCATTTTAAATATGACACGATGAAAGATTGATGTCTTCTTTCAAGTGCAGGAGTGTCGAAGTAATACATAACCAGCAAGACTGGGGTCGAATCACAGGGAGGATAAATATACAAATTATAAACAACAATTATAAATAACAACAATAACAATAATAATAATAATAATAATAATAACAACAACAACAATAATAGTAGTAGTAGTAGTAACAACAATAATAAAGAAGAAGAAAAAAAAAGTTGATGAGAACTTTGAGATGGAAAATTAATATAAGGATTAAACACTGATAATAACAAATGTCAAGGTTAGAGGTTCCACTAATGGTATGTCAAACAAGTATAGTATAAACTCTTATTGTTCAATTGGAATCCACATACAAAGACGGTTCCAATCATATTATAGATTGTTAACATGATTACAATAGTCATCTTATTCAATTAATGCTAATACTTATAAATTTCATTAAGCATTCATGATTATAACTCATGTTAACAACAAATCAAGTTCTTTTCATAGCTCAGGTGTCGGTTATACCATACATTATGGGCTATGAAAGTGCCAAGCATTTGTTGTACCAATTGTTGTACAACATAAATCAAGATTAGTCATTTAACAAGCAAAACATTAAAGAGTGAACAAGATAACAAATATAAAACATGTTAGTATCAAACATTAAAGTCCATATTAAGTTTATACCATACTTATTTTTATACCATTAGTGTAACCTTTTCACCTTCATATAATTAACTTAGCTAGACATAATAAAAGAAAGAAAAATAGATAAACAAAATAATAACATAAATAAGATAAAAGTTAACTAAGTAAAGGAAAGGAAATGAAAGGCATAAACTTGATATTAATGAAAGCAAAACATAAACATTACAAAGAATATAAAGAGAGAAAACAAGAGCATGATCTTGATCTGGACACCAAGATGCCTAAATGCATGGCAAATGCCTCCTTTTATAGGCCAAAATTAGGAACTATTGATTTGATGACTAATTGATGAGTAGGTGGCCAACCTTTGACTTGGTGACAATCCTTATCTTCTCTTGTCTGCCCAAAACATCATTGATAACATCAAAATTAGAGCCACTTAAAAACATAAAAATTCTAGGAAATTATCTCAGCTTTCTTGTGTAAAAGTTTCAGCTCATTTCGACTTCTAAAACTTTGGATATGGCCAAAATACTGAACAGTGCTCGGGCTAGAGGATAGATTTGAGCTTCTTTGTTGTTACACCAATTTGGACTTGAAAATGGCCTTTTTAGATCTTGGGCTCTGATTGTGCATCAAAAGTATCATTAAGTCTC
>SRLM01002981.1:0-47753 GCA_015708895.1 Populus ilicifolia
AGTTTGGCCATATACCACTTCCTTGAAGGCTGGAATGGTAGGATACTCAGTTGTCCTATGCCCTTTGCTCTCACAAACAACACAACTTTCCTCTTGTTGTTCACTCATGACATGCATTTTTTTAATCTCAAGAGACTCTACTTTCCTAGCCAATGAGGCTAATCTAGCATTAAGGTCATCAGTCTCTTTCAATTGAAACTTCCCACTTAAATGAGAAATGGTGTTTCTAGACTCAACATGAACTGGGAGAGAAGCCTCCCATTGCTTTATGTTTTCAGCCAATTGATCAAAAAAATCAAAGGCCTCACTTGGTTCTTTGTCATAAAACTCACCATTACACATAGTTGACACTAGCTTTTTAAAATCTACGGTAAGAGAGTCATAGAACAAACTCACTAACCTCCACATCTCAAAACCATGGTGGGGGCATGCATTTAACAAGTCTTTGAACCTTTCCCAAGCTTGGTGAAATGACTCATTTGGACTACAAGAAAAAATCATCATTTGAAGTTGTAAGGCTGCTGTCCTATGAGTGGGGAAGTATTTTTTCAAAAATTCAGCTTGCATTTCCCTCCATGTACCTATAGACCTAGGACGCAGGGAGTTTAGCCAAAGCTTGGCTTTATCCTTTAGAGAGAATGGGAATAATTTCAGCCGAATAGTTTCTTCAGTGCATGTTCTATCAATAAAAGTATTACATACCTCTTCAAAGTCCTTAATATGTATATATGGATTTTCAGAATCCATACCATGATATGTGAGAAGAAGTTGGATCATGCTTGGTTTCAAATTAAAAGCTTGTTGGTTCAGAGGCAAGATAATACACGAAGGTGTACTTTGTCTAGCTGGGTGAAGATACTCTCTAAGAGTTCGAAAATTAAGTTGATCATTGAATTGTGAAGGTTCATTACCTTTAACACTCCTTTCACCCTCTATATCTTCAACATTAGCCATGATGAAAAAATAATAATAATATAACAATTATATGAATATGAAAAGAAAGGAGAAAAAAAAAGAAAAAGATTGCAAATAAAAGTAAATGAAATGTAAAAGATAAAGTAATAGCTCAAAGATACAACAAATTAGAAAATTCACACTTCAACTAATAAGCAACATTAACAATAATAACAAGCATGAATAAAGAGGCGGTAATACCAGCCAAATACTTCAAACAATAAATATATCATTAAAAGACAATTATAACAAAGCATGAATTATAACATTAAAAAAAACAATTATAACAAGCATGAATAAAGAGGCGGTGATACCAGCCAAGTACTTCAAATAATAAATATAAGAAAAATAATCACAATAAAATAACAAAAACAAATAAAATAAATAAGAGGCGGTAAAACCAGCCTTCCAATATAAACAATAAATATAACATTAAAAGAAAGATGGTTGAGCCAAAAAAAAAAACTAACAATTAGTAGTCCAACAGTCCAATATCTGAAAAGTTAAGGTCAATTTTTTTTTGGGGCGGTAAAACCAGCCATTTGATTTTTTTTTCAAATTTTTTTTTAGGTGGTCAAACCAGCCAATTAATTTTTTTTTATATATATATTTTTCTAATAATTAAATCTAAATTTGTTACCTTTGCTTGCTAGCTCCCCGGCAATGGTGCCAAAATTGCTTGACTGCTTTTTATGATCGGCTTGTTTTAACTCGCAAGTGCACGAGTGTGCGATGTAGCAATTAACTCAGTAAGATCGAGGTCATATCCACAGAGAGCTAGATCTGGAAATTAAGCTAGGTAACAAAAAAAAAAACTCAAGAGAAATTAAATTAACAATAACTTGGTTGAAAATAATTGATGGATTTGTTTTCAAAGATGACAAAGTGTAAATAAATTTTAAAAGACAAGAAAAAGTAAGACTTGGTCCAAATCAATTTTAATGGTGATGTATTGGTGATTTCTTCAACATATATAAGATAACTCAACCTAATATCAACGATGGTGATATTAGATCGGAAGATATTACAATGAAGTTTAGAAAAATAAAAATTGATTATTGCTTAAGAATGAACAAGTACTTTCATATTAAGTAAGACATTGAATCAAGCAATCTCTATACCAAAACTAAAGTTTATGCATAAAAATTCAAGATTATAACATTACCTAAATGATTTCTAAAATTTCTTTGCTATAAATCATTCATGAAGAAAATAAGAAGATAAACATTAAGATTCATTCATATCCTAAAGAACTCACCTCAATCACCATCATCCTTGATTCGGACCAAGAAAGAGATTAGCCAATCATGATTTTATATAAGAACACTTCAATAAACATGAAATAACTTGAATCAAACTGAAATAATAAGTTTTACAAACTAAAAAACCGAAATCTATGAAGAAGAACACAACACAATTTCAGAAAAAATTCGGATACAAATCTGACTCTAATTTTGGACAGCAATTTGACCCTTTTAGAAGCCTCTCCTCGAGATGTCTATTAGAGACATATTTATAGGAAATTCTGTCACCTTTCTAGATCATTAAAGAACAGCTCATTTGGACACCTGAGTCAAAAGTTATGGGTAAAACACCGAAAGGTGTTCTGAAACATCAAATCAGGACAGCTTTGCAACCAGTTATGGGTAAGATCATGAATTGTTTTTGGGCTGATTTGAAGGTTGATTTAGGGCTGATTTGGGGCTGATTTGGGGCTGAGTTTAAGGCTCAAATAAGTATACAAAATATACCTATTATTTGGGCTAAGATTGACGTTGAAACCTTGAATGTTTAATGGTTGAAGTTTGCACACAACAGAAGGCAAGTTTGGGCTTGAAATAGATCATATGATATTCTTTTCTAGAATTGGAGTAGAATTGATTTTTGGGACAAATTTGGAGAACTTATTTGAACCAAGATTTGCTTCAATCTTCAACTAAATGTCTCTTCAATTCTTTGTTCTAAATTCCGATGTTGAATTTCCTGAATTAATTCATTTAAGCTCCAAAAACCTATCGAAACATTAAAACAAACTTCATTACTAAAAAGCACATCAATTATTATAAAAAGACCAAATAAAAAAATAAATACATATGTAAAATAAGAGACTTAATGATACTTTTGATGCACAATCAATTGTCTTAGATTTCTTGTGTAAACAATTCAGCTCATTTCGACTTTTAGAACTCTAGATATGGCCAAAATCCTGAACAGTGCTTAGGCTGGAGGACAGATTCAGGTTTCTTTGTTATTACAACAATTTGGACTTAAAAATGGCTTTTTAAATTTTAAGCTCCATATGAAAGTTGTAGGCCTATGTCTTACCTTTCCATCCATATAAATTAGTTCTAAATCTGAGATCTACAGCTCCAGATATGACCCAATTTTCAAATAGTATTCTGGTTTGAATTGCACTCTATTATAAGTTTCACCATCTCTTTATCCTTTCAATTTCAGTTCTTAAATTCATAATCAATCCTTTCATTTATGTGATAGGCTTGCATTTAAATAAACATTTACCATAAATTAAAGATATTTTATATTATTAGATATATTATTATAAAACATGCTTTAGTTAAGGAGTTATTGATACTTCAAGTGTAAAATGATGATATAAAACCTTGATAAAAAAACACTTTTAAGTATCAATCAAGTATGTCAAACAAGTATAGTACAAACTCTTATTATTCAATTTGAAACCACACACAAAGGAGGTTCTAATCAGATTATAGATTGTTAATATGATTAGATTAGTCATCTTATTCGATTAATGCTAATACTTGTAAATCTCGTCAAGCATTCATGATTATTATTTATGTTTACAACAAATCAAGTTCCTTTCATAGCTCAAATGTCGGTTATACCATACAGTATAGGCTATGAAAGTGCCAAACATTTGCTGTACCAAGTGTTATATAACTTAAATCAAGATTAGTCATTTAACAAGCAAAGTATTAAAGAGTAAACAAGATAACAAATACAAAACATGTTAGTATCAAACATTAAAGTCCATATTAAGTTTCCACTATACTTATTCTTACACCATTAGTGTAACCTTTTCACCTTGACATAATAAACTTAGCTAGACATAATGAAAGAAAGAAAAATAAATAAATAAAATAAAAACATAAATAAGATAGGAGGTAACAAAGCAAAGGAAAGGGATTGAAAGGCATAAACTTGATATTAATGAAAGCAAAGCATAAATAATACCAAAAAAATACAAAGAGAGAAAACAAGAGCTTGATCTTGATTTGGACACCAAGATGACTAAATGCATGGCAAATGCCTCCTTTTATAGGCCAAAATTGAAAACTATTGATTTGATGACTAATTGATGAGTGGGTGACCAACTCTTGACTTAATGACAATCGTTATCTTCTCTTGTCTGCCCAAAACGTCATTGATAACATCAAAACTAAACAGTGCTCGGGTTGGAAGACAGATTCGGGCTTCTTTGTTGTTGCTACAATTTGGACTTGAAAATGATCTTTTTAAGTCTTGAGTTCCTATGAAAGTTATAAAGCTATGTCTTACCTTTCCATCCATATAAATTAGACCTAAATCTAAGATCTACAGCTCCAAATATGACCTAATTACCAAACAGTGTTTTGGTTTGGATTGTACCGACATCTCTTTTCAAAGTTTGACCATCTCTTTGTCCTTTTAATTTCAATTCATAAATTCATCAATCAATCTTTTCATTTATGTGATAGGCCTGCATTTAAAATAAACATTTATCACAAATTAAAGGTATCTTATATTATTAGATATATTATTATAAAACATGCGTTAATTAAGAAGTTATTGATACTTCAAGTGCAAAATGATGACATAAAATCTTGATAAAAATGCATTTTTAAATACTAATCAGATATACATCCTTAAAAATGAAAGGCCAATAAAAATCACTTTCAAGTACCTTGTAGGCTTTTTTTTTCGCTTCAAAATGCTCACCATAAGAATGAGAATGATCAAAGGTAAGAATGGAATGAAATTTATCTTATGGTACATATCTCCTATCTACTTGATCCACACAAAATTCCCATAGATAAGGAGTATCCCAAAAATAATATTTAGTATCAGCTCATAACCTATCATTTTAGGATGTAGACAAACTTGGAGGGAATGCTTTGGTAACTAAATAGTTCACCAAATCAGCATACCTTGGTCTTGTAAAGGAATGTAACATATACAACTGCTCATCAGGGAATGTCTCTCGTATTTTTTTGGTTTGTATATCCTCAATCCTCAGTCAGCTCAAGTGATCAGTCACATGGTTTTCGACACCTTTTTTTTTATCTTTGATCTCAATATCAAATTCTTGTAAAAGCAAGATCCACTTAATCAATCTTGGTTTGGACTTCTTTTTCTTCAAAAGATACCTTAAAGCTGCATGATTAGTAAAAACAATAACTTTTGTACCAAGTAGATATGACCTAATTTTTTCAAGAGCAAACACCACTATAAAAAGTTCCTTTTTAGTTGTATGGTAATTGCATTTTGCTCTATCCAACATGCGGGAAGCATAGGCGATAACATGCAAATTCTTCCTTATTATTTGCCCAAGGACAACCCCTACCGCATAGTTACTCGCATCACACATTATCTCAAAAGGTTCATCCTAATTTGGTGGTTGAATGATAGGGGCAAATGTGACATGCCTTTTAAGCTTATTATAGACATATTTACATGCTTGATCAAACACAAAATCTATTTCTTTGGCTAATAGTTTCCATAAGAGTGTTATCATCTTAGAGAAGTCTTTGATAAAACATTGATAGAAATCTGCATGGCTAAGAAAATAACAAATTTCTCTCATGTAGGAGGGGTAAGACAATGATGAAATAACGTCTATTTTAGCTTTATCAATCTTTAATCTACATGAAGACACAACATGCCTAAAAACTATTCTTTGTTCTACTACAACATAACACTTTTCATAATTTAAGATAAGATTAGTTTCAATGCACCTTTTCAAGATCAAAGATAAATTTTCTAAACATTTATCAAAAGAACAACCATACACCATGAAATCATCCATGAAAACCCTAATTATTCTTTCAACATAGTTAGAAAAAATATTTGTCATGCATCTTTGAAAAGTTGCAGGTGCATTACAAAAACCAAAAAGCATTCTCCTATATATATATATGTACTAAATGAAAATGTAAATGTAGTCTTTTCTTGATCCTCAGGATTAATAACAATATAATTATATCCACTATATCCATCAAGAAAGCAATAAAAAGACTTACCTGTTAAGCATTTAAGCATTTGATCCATGAATGGTAACGGGATATGATTTTTGCATGTAGCAAGATTTAGCTTTATATAATCAATATACATTCTCTATCCACTCGAGATGCGAGTAGAAATGAGCTCATTATTTTTGTTTTTCACTTATGTGATTCCAGTCTTTTTAGGCATCATATGGATTGACGCCACCCACTTATTATCACTGATAGGATAAATGACTCTTGTATCTAATAGTTTTAAAATTTTAGCATCCACTACCTCCATCATAGGTGGGTTCAATCTCTATTGCATTTCCCTTATTGGTTTCACATTATCCTTTAATAGCAAGTGATGCATACACATTGAGGGACTAATGCCCTCAATGTTAGCTAAAGTTCATCCAATGGCTGTCTTGTGATCACACAACAACCTAAAGTTCATCCAATAGTTGTCTTGTGATCACATAACAACTTCACAAGTTTTTCTCTTACATATTTATCAAACGTATTGCTATAATAACATGAAGTATATTATTATTGCTAATGAATACATACTTCAAATTATTGGGAAAATGTTTCAATTCTAACTCGAAGGCCTCTAAAATAGATGGTAAAAGCTTTTTATGTGAAAGTACTAAATCAACAAAGACATTATCATGGAGAATAGTTTGCAAAGCTTGCAAAGCCAATACTGATTCATGCATGTTTTGGGAAACACATATGTGTCTTTCCATCTCTTTTATCTCAGTAAAATCATAGCCATAGCTCAAAGCTATACTTAATCCATCCTCACAATCAAAATCAAAAGCTTGCTGCACACACTTATCAACTTGGTCATGGCATGTAATAGATTAAACATTGCTATAAGGATATTTCATTGCATTATGAAAATTAAATTTAAAAGTGCCTTTAGATAAAACATAAAACAAAGAATATCAAGACAAAACCTAGGCAAAAGACTAGTTAAAGGTGGGTGAAACTATCAAATAATATAGTTACTTTATAATGCCACATGTCATTCTTTAGGAATAGTTTCTATAAACCATGAAGATAAAATACAATTAATTAAAGATGGCCCAAGTAAGAGGTCTTTAGATAATCTTCTATTGACTCTTGAGACGTATCCTAGTGGAGATATGCATCGTGTAATTCATAATTTATGACCATAATTTCATAAAGAATGTGCTTGATATAATCTTGAAAATCTGACCAAAAAAGACTATATTTGCAAGTTTCTAAGAAAACTAGATAGGAAGCCTATCCCCGACCCATAGAGGGTCTTTAAGCCATTTTTGGACATAAAACCAAGGAAAGATATAAGCCACAATCACAACTACCTATAAATACACATGTTTTTTTTTTTAAACATAAAAATAAATAAATAAATAAATAGAGAGAGAGAGACTCTAACTAGTCTATATATAGGTGGTATAATTGCATTTTTAATTTTTCATCTATAAAATCTTTTTTTTCCCTTCATTTTTACTCAACCTATACATTCAACAGATATAGAAGTGTGTAGAAACGGCAAGTTCCTCAAGTCATCACATAAAAAATATTTGTGCTTTCGGTGAATCCAGTCCTAGGAAGGAAATAAAGTTTTTAGAATCAACAAATCATCTTGGTTAAGTACTAGCTGAGAGAAAGAATCATTTAGCGTATAGCAGAGGGAGCCTTACGTTAATGGAGGGTGTGTTAACAGTTGTATTTTTAGGAGGTAGTCAAATTTTGGGGGTTGCCCCCAAAGCTTTAGTAAAAAAGGACATCATTAGAAAAACAATACATGTCTCCATAATATTTGATCAAATGAATATAACATTTAACCATACTGGTGCCTTTATTGCCATACCAAGTGGTCTGGACACATTGGAAGAGATGTTTCATATTTCTTTTTTAGCCCAACTGGATATTCACCATAAACCAATAGGTCTATTAAATGTTAATAGTTTTTATGATAAGTTATTGTCTTTTCTTGATCATGCTATGGAATAGGAATTTCTAATATCTTTGGCACGACAAATTATAATCTCTACTGCTACTATTGAATAATTAGTTGACCAACTACAATCTTTCATTCCTACAGTTGATCCCTCCATCATTCGTATAAATTGGTTAACTAATAAAAGTTGTAAAAAATTTAGATTGGATTTGAGCATTCGTTTATGAATCCTTGTCTTTTGGTTTATTAATAGCATATTATTTTATTTTATTATTACTTGTATTTTTTTAAGTGTGTTTCAGGTTTGTTAGTGTTCGTTGTTTTAGGTGATGTCTTCTATACTTTATCTTTTTACCTTAAGACATTAAGGACAATATCTTATTTTGGTTGGAGGGAAATGGTAGTAATTGATATTAAAAAAAAAAACTAATTGTGTTTTCTATTTCATAAACCATTTGCAAAACTATTGTTACTAGGATAACAGAGTAAATGATTTCTTTTATTAAAGTGACTCTTGAGATGTATCTAGTAAATATTCTTAAAAAGGTTTATTAGAATACTTCTTGGAATATTCAAATTTACAAACTTTTACATTGTTATTACTTAATTCCACCCATATACTCATTTAACAAGTATTCTTAAACATTTATTTTTGCTCACATACTTTAACATATGATTGTGGGTTGCAAATTGGATTATTACATTGTTTATGTTCTTTTGTTAAAGGTAACAACCAAGGGAAATGAATAATATATAATTTGCAAAAAAAAATTAATGATAATAAAAACATAGATAAGTTTGGTTTCGTAGCCTCCCTAACTTATGTAATTAAGCCCAAATGAGTGTTTTAACACCTAATACCCTAAAGTCAACTGACTTGAAAGTTATTGGACCAATGCTTGTTACATGGTGACAAAACCAAAAGATTGATATCTTTTCTCAAATGTAGGAGTGTCAAAGTAGTAAATAACACAATAAGACTAGGGTCAAATTACAAGGAGGTTAATTATATTAGAGGATCCACTAATGGTACTTCAAATAAGTATAATATAAACTCTTTTTATTACTCAACTGGAAACCACACACAAAGGAGGTTCCAATCGGATTATAAATTGTTAACATGATTATATTTGTTATCTTACTTGAATAATGCTAATACTTGTAAATATTGTCAGTTATTCATGATTATTACTTATGTTAACAACAAATCAAATTTCTTGCATAGCACAAGTGTTGGTTATACCATACAATTGGGCTATGAAAGTGTCAATTATTTGTTGAACCAAGTGTTATACAATACAAATCTAGATTAACCATTTAACAAGCAAAGTATTAAGAGTAAACAAGATAACAAATACAAAACGTGTTAGTATCAAACATTAAAGTTCATGTTGAGTTAATACTATACTTATTCTTACACCATTAGTGTAACCTTTTCACCTTGATATAATAGACTTAACTAAACATAATAAAAGAGAGAAATATAAATAAACAAGATAAGAAGATGAATAAGATAAAAGTTAACTAAGTAAAGGAAAGGAAATAAGACGTATAAAAAAGAGATTAATATAAGCAAAACTTACGCATTACAATAAAGAGAAAGCAAAAACATGATCTTGATCTGAAAACCAAGATGTCTAAATGCATAACAAAAGCCCCTTTTTATAAGCTAAAATTTAAAACTATTGATTTGATGACTCATTGTTGAGTGGGTGGTGAAATTTTGTCTTGGTAACAATTCTTATCTTTTTGTTTGAAAAAAACATCATTGATAATGTCAAAATTTAACATAAATTATGAAAGTTCTAAAAAATTATCTCAGCTTTTTAGCAAAATAAATTGAGGTCATTTGAACTTTTAGAACTAGAGATGTGTGCTGAACACTAAATAGTGTTTGGTTTTGCTATACAGATTCAAACTTTTCTATTATTACTAAGATTTGGACTTTCAAAAAATAAAATTGAGTCTTACCTTCCCATAAATTTTTAGGGTTATGTCTTAGCTTTACATCAATAAAGAGCAGACTATATCCAAGATCTATAGCTATAGTTATGATCTAAGGACTAAACAGTGTTCCAGTTTAGGTTGAACCGACATTTCTTTTTTAAGTTTGGTCATTTCTTTGTTCTTTTAATTTTAGTATTTAAGTGCATCAACCAATACTTTCATTTATATGATAAGCCTATATTTAAAATAAATATTTACTATAAATTAAAAGTATCTTATGGTATCATACTTTTTATTATAAAACATATTTTAATTAAGGAGATATTGATACTTAAAGTGCAAAATGATGATATAAAACCTTAATAAAAATGTACTTTCAAGTACTAGTCACATGAGTTGAGGAAAAAAGTTTAAGAGAATTAAACATTGCATTATTTACATATAGTATCTCCAACTCGAGTTACTGAGCTCATAGAGGTGTCTCAACACCTAATGCCCTAAGACCAACTAGTCTAGGAGTCATTATCTAAAAGCTCATTACATAGGTTAAAGATACATTATGTATTAACGTATATGTTTATATATTAAAAAAACAAAAGATAATAATCTCAACCCAAGGAAGTTAACATTAGAAAAACATAAGAATAGAATATTGTTTTCTTTTAATAAAAGCCCAATTTACTATGTTTTCATACATTAAGCACATAAAAACAAGGCTTATTATTATCTTATTTTAACAGTATGAAACAGATATATAAATTTAATGAGAGTTTGTTTATTCGGATAGATTAACGAAAGTTGAATGATGAATGTCTTACTCCATGGAACTTGCAAATTATTTTTCTATTTTAACATTTGGATTACTAGAGACTAGTAATGAGTTGGTTAGGGGGTGTGATTAATACTTTAAAGTGAATTTTTATCAAGGTTTTATATTAGCATTTTGTAATTGAAGTATTAATAATTCCTTAATTAAAGTATGTTTTATAATAGCAAATCTAATACCATAAGATATCTTTAATTTATGGTAAATATTCATCTTAAATGCAGGCCCGCCATATAAATCAAAAAATTGATTAATGAGTTTAACTATAGAAATTGAGAAGATAAAGAGAGGGTTAAGCTTAAAAAAGAGATGTTGGTTCAGTCCAAACTAGAACATTATTTAGTCATTAGTTCCCAGAGTTGTAGATCTTGGATTTCACTTTGGTTTAAAAAGCTAAAAAGCTAAACATAGGCCTAAAACATTTATATGGAATGCAAAATTCAATTATGCTATTTGGAAGGGCAAATCTTAGCAACAATAGAGAAGTTGGAATCTATTCTACAACCTAGATATTGTTTAGTGTTCAGCCTATATATCAAGTTCTAGAAGTCCAAATTTTCATGGGGATAATTTGTTCAAATTTTAATGTTATCAATAACATTTTATTCAGATTAGAAGATAAGAATTGTTATTAAGTCAAGATGTGACCACCCACTTAACAATTAGTAATCAAATTAATAGTTTAAATTTTAACCTATAAAAGAAAGAATTTGCCATGCATTTAGGCATCTTGGTTTTCAGATCAAGATCATGTTCTTACTCTCTCTCTTATAATGCTTAAGTTTTGCTTTTATTAATATCTTGTTTATGCCTTTCATTTCATTTTCTTAGTTAACTTATATTTTATATATGTTATAATCTTATTTATTTATGTTTTCCTTTTTATTATGTTTAGTTATGTTTATAATGTCAAGGTGAAAAGGTTACACTAATGGTGTAAAAATAAGTGCAGTATAAACTCCATATGGACTTTAATATTTGATGCAAACTTATTTTCTATTTGTTATCTTTTTTACTTTTAATACTTTGCTTGTTAAATGGTTAATTTAGATTTATATTGTATAACACTTGGTATAATAAATATTTGTCACTTTCATAGCCCAATTGTATGTTATGAGTGACATCTATGTTGTGAAAGAAACTTAATTTATTGTTAACATAAGTTATAATCATAAATACCTAACAACATTTACATGCAATAACATTATTCAAATAAGATAAGTCATGCAATCATGTTAACAATTGATAATTCAATTGGAACCTCCTTTGTTTATGGGTTTCAGTTGAGTAATAAAAAGAGTTTATACTATAGTTATTTGAAATACCATTAGTGGATCCTTTAATCTTGATATTTATTTTTATTGTTTAATCTTCACATTAATCTTATATCTCAAAGTCCTCTTTAACTTATTATTATTATTATTATTATTATTATTGTTATTGTTATTTTAATTTAAATAGTTAACCTCTCTATAGTTCGACGCTAGTCCTACCAGGTTATTTATTACTAAACACTTATGCTCTTAAGAGAAGATATTAATTTTTTGGTTGTGTCAAGTTTTTGGCCCGAGTACTGGGGAGGTAAATTCTTGTATAAATTATAATTTTTATTTTATTTTTTCTTGTATATAAATTTCTTTATTTTTTTATTTCTTTTTTTTTGTTTATTTATTCTTCTTTTTATTCTCTTTCTACACGAGCATAAGAGTTTGGTTACTTACATTAAGTGATAGACTTTGTAAGGTATCCTCATCATTTTCAGAAAACATAGCCAAAGAAGATAATCAATCATTTCATACTAAAAATAATGAGAATAACCCTGTTAGAACACTTAAGGACCATATGAATCCCACAAGAACAAATGTACCCTCATACATGGTTTTCCCTCCTCATGCATCTCATTTAAATTTTAAATCAGACATTATTCAACTTTTACTTTTTTTTCATGCCTTAGATCTATAATTACTCAAATTAAAGCTTTTTTCTTTTTTTTAAAAAAAAGATAAAGCCAAAACCTAGATACAAAATTTAAGATCAGGATCCATTTATGTTTGAGATGAAATGCAACAATAACTTTTTAATTTTTGTTTCCATCTCATAGAACAAACTCTTTCAAAAGAGAAATCATCACCTTCATTAAAAAACCAGGACAAACATTTTACTATGTTGGGATAAGTATTGAGACTTGCTTAATACTTGCCCTTATCATGGTTTTAAAACATGGAGATTGGTTTCATATTTTTATGAAGGGTTAAGACCTAACGATAAACAAATGGTGGAATTGATATGCAATGGAACTTTTGAAGATAAAGATCCTGATAAAGCAATGGAATACTTAGACTTGTTAATTAAATGAGCTCAAAAATTAGGATACTGCAGGTACTTATGAGGCATCTAGTAAAATTCAATCTCATATATCTAGTAGAGGTATGTACAACTTTAGAGAAGATTATAACCTCCAAGCCAAGTTCGTATCTTTAGCTAGAAAAGTTGAGGTACTAAAATTAAAAAAAGAGTGGTAAATTAAAATCCATTCAAGACATTGTGTGTCAAATCTGTGACACCAATTAACACCACACAAATAACTGTCCAACTTAGCCTTTTTTCAAGGAATGCATCTATGATCAAGCCCATACTTTATGATTAGTATTTAAAAGTGTAGTTTTATTAAGGTTTTTTTATCATCATTTTGTACTTGAAATATCAATAACTCCTTAACTAAAGCATGTTTTATAATAAAATGATTAGTACTCAAAAGTGTATTTTTATCATGGTTTTATATCATCATTTTGCACTTGAAGTATCAATAACTCCTTAACTAAAGTATGTTTTATAATAATCTATCTAATAATATAAGATACCTTTAATTTGTGGTAAATGTCCATTTTAAATGCAGGCCTATCACATAAATGAAAGGATTGATTGATGACTTTAAGAACTTAAATTGCAAAGGCAAAGAGATGATCAAACTTAGAAAAGAGATGTTGGTGTAATCCAAACCGGAACACTGTTTGGTAATTGGGTCATATCTAGAGCTATAGATCTCAAATTTAGGTCTACTTTATATGGATGGAAAGGTAAGACATAGGCCTACAACTTTCATATGGAGCCCAAGATCTAAAAAGGCCATTTTCAAG
Source organism: Populus ilicifolia (assembly GCA_015708895.1). Classification (NCBI taxonomy): domain Eukaryota; kingdom Viridiplantae; phylum Streptophyta; class Magnoliopsida; order Malpighiales; family Salicaceae; genus Populus; species Populus ilicifolia. The sequence continues at coordinate 14,041 of SRLM01002981.1, forward strand.
TCCAAATTGTTGCAACAACAAAGAAGCCTGAATTTGTCCTCCAGCCCAAGCACTGTTTAGTATTTTTGCCATATCTAGAGTTCTAGAAGTCAAAATGAGCTGAATTGTTTACACAAGAAAGTTGAGACAATTGCGTAGAACTTTCATGTTTTCAAGTGGCTCTAATTTTGACGTCATCAATGATGTTTTGGGCAGACAAGAGAAGATAAGGATTGCCACCAAGTCAAGGGTTGACCATCTACTCATCAATTAGTCATCAAATCAATAGTTCTCTTGGTGTCCAGATCAAAATCATGCTCTTGTTTTCTCTTTTTGTAATGTTTATGCTTTGTTTTCATTAATATCAAGTTTATGCCTTTCATTTCATTTCCTTTCCTTTGTTAACTCTTATCTTATTTATGTTCTTATTTTGTTTATCCATTTTTCTTTCTTCCATTATGTCTAGCTAAGTTAATTATGTCAAGGTGAAAAGGTTACACTAATGGTGTAAGAATAAGTATGGTATAAACTTAATATGGACTTTAATGTTTAATACTAACATGTTTTATATTTGTTATCTTGTTCACTCTTTAATACTTTGCTTGTTAAATGACTAATCTTGATTTATATTGTATAACAATTGGTACAATAAATGCTTGGCACTTTCATAGCCCATATTGTATGGTATAACCGACACCTAAGCTATGAAAGGAACTTGATTTGTTGTTAACATAAGTTATAATCATGAATGCTTGATGAAATTTACAAGCATTAGCATTAATTGAATAAGATGACTAATGTAATCATGTTAACAATCTATAATCTGATTGGAACCTCCTTTATATGTGGTTTCCAATTGAACAATAAGAGTTTATACTATACTTATTTGACATACCATTAGTGGAACCTCTAACCTTGACATTTGATATTATCACTGTTTAATCCTTACATTAATATTTCATCTCCAAGTTCTCATCATCATCATCATTATCTTTTTCTTCTCTTTCTTTTCTACTACTACTACTACTACTACGATTATTATTATTATTATTATTATTATTATTATTACTATTACTATTATTACTATTATTGTTGTTATTGTAGTTGTTGTATTGTTGTTGTTTATAATTTGTACAATAACCTCCTTGTGGTTCGACCCTAGTCTTGCTGGGTTATTTATTACTTCGACACTCTTACACTTGGGAGAAGACATTAATCTTTTCATCGTGTCATAAAATAACTAATAATATAAGATACCTTTAATTTGTGATAAATATTCATCTTAAATATAGGCCTATCATATAAATGAAGGATTGATTGATGAGTTTAGGTACTGAAATTGAAAAGACAAAAAGATGACCAAACTTAAAAAAGAGATGTTATTGTAATCTAAATTGAAACACTTTTCGGTAATTGGGTCATATTTGGAACTATAGATCTCGGATTTAGGTCAACTTTATATGGATAGAAAGGTAAGACATAGGCCTATAACTTTCAAGTGGAGTTTTTGTTTTAAAAAGCCTACTTTTAAGTTCAAATTATAACAACAATGAAAAAGTCTGAATCTATCCTACAACCCAAACATTATTCAGTATTCATCCATATCTTGAGTTCTAGAATTCCACATGACCTTAATTTCTTCTTCTAGAAAGCTGATATAATTTTCTATAATTTTGATGGGAGGTTTGGTTCAAATTCTGACATTATCAGTGATATTTTATTTAGACAAGAAGATAAAGATTGTCACTAAGTCAAGATATGGTCATCCACTCATCAATTAGTTATCAAATCAATAGTTTTCAATTTTGACATATAAAAGGAGGCATTTATCATGCATTTAGGCATCTTGGTTTTCATATCAAGATCATGCTCTTGCTTTCTCTTTTTGTATTTATGTAATGCTTAAGTTTTGCTTTCATTAATATCTTGTTTATGCCTTTCATTTTTTTCTCTTTACTTAGTTATGTTTTATTTTATTTTTGTTCTTATCTTGTTTATCTATGTTTCTCTCTTTCTTTATGTCTAACTAAGTTTATTATGTTTAGGTGAAAAGGTTATACTAATGGTGTAAGTGTAAACTCAATATGGACTTTAATGTTTGATACTAACATGTTTTATATTTGTTATCTTGTTCACTTTTAACACTTTGCTTGCTAAATGGTTAATCTAGATTTACGTTGTATAACACTTGGTACAATAAATCCTTGGCACTTTCATAGCTCAACCGTATGGTATAACTGACACGACAAAAAGATTGATGTCTTCTCCTAAGTGCAGGAGTGTCGAATTAATAAATAACCCGGCAAGACCGGGGTCGAATCACAGGGAGGTTATTGTACAAATTATAAATAACAATAATACAAAAACAACAATAATAACAATAACAACAATAATAGTAATAACAATAACAATAATAATAATAATAATAACAACAATAACAACAATAATAAAGAAGAAAAAGAAGATGAGAACTTTGAGATGAAATATTAAACAATGATAACAAACAATGTCAAGGTTAGAGGATCCACTAATAGTATGTCAAACAAGTATAGTATAAACTCTTATTGTTCAATTGGAAACCACACACAAAAGAGGTTCCAATCAAATTATAGATTGTTAACATGATTATATTAGTCATCATATTCTATTAATGCTAATACTTGTAAATTTCGTCAAGTATTTATGATTATAACTTATGTTAACAACAAATCAAGTTCCTTTCATAGCTTAGGTGTCGGTTATACCATACATTATGGGCTATGAAAGTGCCAAGCATTTGTTGTACCAAGTGTTATACAACATAAATCAAGATTAATCATTGAACAAGCAAAGTATTAAAGAGTGAACAAGATAACAAATATAAAACATGTTAGTATCAAACATTAAAGTCCATATTAAGTTTATACCATACTTATTCTTACACCATTAGTGTAACCTTTTCACCTTGACATAATTAACTTAGCTAGACATAATGAAAGAAAGAAAAATAGATAAACAAAATAAGAACATAAATAAAATAAAAGTTAACTAAGTAAAGGAAAGGAAATGAAAGGCATAAACTTGATATTAATGAAAACAAAGCATAAACACTACAAAGAATACAAGGAGAGAAAACAAGAGCATGATCTTGATCTGAACACCAAGATGCTTAAATGGATGGTAAATGCCTCCTTTTATAGGCCAAAATTGGGAACTATTGATTTGATGACTAATTGATGAGTAGGTAGCCAACCCTTGACTTGGTGACAATCCTTATCTTCTCTTGTCTGCCCAAAACATCATTGATGATGTCAAAATTAGAGCCACTTGAAAACATGAAAGTTCTAGGAAATTATCTCATCTTTCTTGTGTAAAAACTTCAGCTTATTTCGACTTCTACAACTCCAAATATGGACAAAATACGGAACAGTGCTCGGGCTGGAGGACATATTCGGGCTTCTTTGTTGTTGCAACAATTTGGACTTGAAAATGGCCTTTTTAGATTTTGGGCTCCATATGAAAGTTGTAGGTCCATGTTTTACCTTTCCATCCATATAAAGTAGATCTAAATCTGAGATCTCTAACTCTAGATATGAACGAATTACCAAATAGTGTTTCGGTTTAGATTGCACCAACATCTCTTTTCTAAGTTTGATCATCTCTTTGCCTTTGCAATTGAAGTTCTTAAAGTCATCAATCAATCTTTTCATTTATATGATAGACCTGCATTTAAAATGGACATTTACTATAAATTAAAGGTATCTTATATTATTAGATAGATTATTATAAAACGTACTTTAGTTAAGGAGTTATTGATAATTCAAGTGCAAAATGATGATATAAAACTATGATAAAAATGCATTTTTGAGTACTAATTAATAACCTATAACCAAGTTATGAAAGGAACTTGATTTGTTGTTAACATAAGTTATAATCATGAATGTCTAACAACATTTACAAGTATTAGCATTATTCGAATAAGATAGCTAATGTAATCATGTTAACAATTTATAATCTGATTAGAACCTCCTTTGTGTATAGTTTTATTTGAGTAATAAAAGTTTATACTATACTTGTCTAACATACCATTAGTGAATCCTCTAACCTTAACATTTATTGTTATCATTATTTAATCTTTATATTGATTTTTCATTTCAAAGTTGTCATCAACTTCTTCTTTTTCTTCTTTTACTATTACTATTACTATTTTTGTTGTTGTTATTGTTGTTGTTTATAATTTATATAATTAACCTCCCTGTAGTTTGACTCTAGTCTTGCTGGATTAGTTATTACTTTGACATTCCTACACTTGGGAGAAGATGTCAATCTTTTGGTCATGTCACTTTAAATAGTTTTCAAAGTCTAAATCATAACTCATACTTACAAACATACAACCATGGTTGGAGAAATCAACTAAATTTCAGTTAGAAGAGTGATAACAATAATGCACAAACTTCACAGCCGGCATTTCAAGCACACCATAATTTTCAAAATTCTCATGAATGTACAACTCTTTGTGCTCCACTTCCTAGAAGAAATAATGAGGAAATATTACATGTATTCATTGCAAAGAAAAAAAAAAACCTATTCACCGTCAGCACTTCCATTTCCTCATGACGACCAAACAAAGGAAAGTCATTCATAATTCTAAAATCTTTGAAACTTTCAAATAGGTAAAGATCAATATAACTATGTTAGATATTATTAAACAAGTTCCTTCCTATGCTAAATTTTTGAAAGATCTATATATTGTAAAGAGAAAATTGATTGTGAAAAAGAAAACCTTTTTAGCCAAACAAGTAAGTATCATTCTTCAAAATAACAATTTTTTAAAATATAAAGACCCTGGTTATTCTATAATTTCTTGCTTTATAGGAGAACATAAAATTGAAAGAGCTTTATTTGATCTTGGAGCTAGTGTGAATTTACTTCTATATTCAGTTTTTTAGAGTCTCAATCTAAGTGAGTTAAAACTAACTTTTGTAATGCTCTTACTTACCGATAGATCTGTAAAAGTGACTAGAGAAATAGTTGAGGATGTATTAGTACAAGTTAATAAATTTATCCTATGGATTTTATTGTCTTGGATATATAACTTGTTGAAGCATGTAATTCATTTCCTGTTATTTTAGAATATCTATTTCTTGCAACTTTTAATGCATTAATTAATTTTAGAAATGGACTATTAAAGTTATAGTTTGAAAACATGACATTGAAGATAAATATTTTTAACATTTGCAAGCAATCTAGAGATGATAATGATTTACAAAAAGTAAATCTTACTGAAAAATTGGTTCATGATCAACTTGAATATACTTTGAGTAAAATTAAGTTTGATGAATCAGAAGATTTGAAAATGATTTATTCTTAGAAAGAAATCACAGATAAGAAAGACTCTGAAAATGTTGATGTGAATCTTTTGTCAAGATTGATAATATATTTTTTCATTTTAAGGCATTTAAGGGTGATTTCTCGTTAAAAAAATGATTGCAAAAATCTTATAAAATGAATTTTATTGGCCCACCATATTCAATATTATGCATGCATTCTGTAAAACTTATTAAAATTGTCAAAAAGTTGATACTGGTAAAAAAATGTTGCTTTATAATTCTCGACTCCATTTATTTCTTTGAAAACTATGATCAAGATCAAGCAATCCATTTACTGAGATGCATCTTGATAAATATTTTTTAATGGTTATTTGCAATATTTATAAAAAGGTCTATCACACACTTCTTATGAAATATTCAGATTTATAAACTCTCACATTATTGTTACCTGATTCTGCTCATATTCTCATTTAACAAATATTCTTAAACCTTTATTTTCACACACACTTTAACATATGATTATGAGTTTCAAATTGAATTATTACATTATTTCTATTTTTTTGTTAAAGGTAACGACTAAGGAAAAGAGATAATATATAATTTGCAAAAAAGAAAAAAGAAAAAAAATGACAATAGATGTAAGTAATTAAATAAATAAAAATATAGATAAGTTTGGTTTCGTAGCCTCCCTAACCTAAGCAATTAAGCTTGAATAGGTGTTTGAGCACCTAATACCTTAAAGTCAATTGACTTGGGAGCTATTGACTCAATGCTTGTTATATGAGTTAAGGAGAAAAGTTTAAAGGAATCAAACATTTCACTATCTGCGTGTTAGTATCTGCAATCCAAATTACTAAGCTCATAGGGTTGCCTAAACACCTAATACCCTAAGATCAACTAGTCTGAGAGTCATGAGTCAAAAGCTCATTACATGGGTAAAAGATGCATTGTGTTACATATATATATATATTAAAAAAAGAAAAAAAAGAAAAAATAATAATAATTTCAACCCAAGAAAGTTAATATTAAATATTAGAACAAAATATTATTTTCTTCCAATAAAAGCCCTATCATCTATGTTTTCATACATTAAACACATAAAAAAAAGTTTATTAATATTTTGTTTAGGAAGTATAAGTAGGTATATAAATTTAATGAGAGTTTATTTACTTGGATAGATTAATGGAAGTTGAATGATGAATGCATTGCTTGGTGGAACTTGTAATTTTATTTTTTTATTTTAATACTTTGATTACCAAGCACTAGTAACAAACTGATTGAAGGGTGTGATTAGTATTTAAATGTGTATTTCTATTAAGGTTTTATATCATCATTTTTGCACTTAAATATTAATAACTCTTTAACGAGAGCATGTTTTATAATATCATTTCTAATATTATAAGATAACTTTAATTTATGGTAAATGTTCATCTTAATGCTGACAGATCATATAAATGAAATGATTGATTGATGAGTTTAGTTACTGAAATTGAGAGGACACAAAGAAAGCTAAGTTTAGAAAAGAGATGCTGGTGCAATTCAAATTAGAATGCTGTTCAGTTATTAGGTCATATCTGGATCTGTAAAACTTGGATTTAGATCTACTCTATATGGATGAAAATATAAGACATAAGCTTAAAATATTCATGAATTATAAACTCAATTCTTTCATTTAGAAGTCAAAATTTATCCTGTAGCTCAAATACTATTTAGTGTCAACTCACATCTTAAATTCTAGAAATTCAAATGACCTTAATTTTTTTTGTTAAAATGCTAAAATAATTTTTTAGAAATTTCATGATTTAGAAGTCATGCGAGCCAAATCCGATGTATCTATAAGCAAATGAGATTTAGCAAGATATGTTATAGGTTCATGCCAATCATATCATTGCTTACATCGATCTACATAGTTGACAGATCTAGCAGCGTGGTGGACAACGACCTTGGTGTGAATATGGCTTTGTCCATGATCGGAAGAGTTACTACCAGACCCGTATCCACGACCATGATTTTGGTAAAAGGAGTTGCTTACTCGATGAGAAGAGCTTCTGTTAGCAGTGAATGTTGCAACTGGAGGCGCTGAAGTCTTTAGAGATTTTTGAAAATTTTCAAAACTCTCAACTTCAGAGAAGAGATCAGAGAAGCAGGGGAGAAGAGTTTGTGCCATATAAGCAGTTGAGAAATTAGAGAAATCGGGCTCGAGACAACGAACAAACCAGTGAACTTTATCGATTTCATCAACTGGGCGACCGATTGCATGAAGTTGACCATATAAAGCTTTGAATGCACGAGCATAGGCAGTGGTTGTACAGATGCCACGCTTCATCAATTGAAGGTCATCTTTGATATGAATTTTATTGGCCTGTGAGTAGCGGCTGAAGGTGTTTTCCAGGGCAATCTAGACCTTACAAAATGTGGAGAGGTCGATGACTTCAGCCATTGCCTCCTCTATAAGAAAGGAAAGGAGGAGGCTGAGGAGATCGTGGTCAGTTGCTTTCCATGCTAGGTGACTGTTGTTTGTTGTTTAAGAGGTGGGAGGATCGAATGGTGGTGGCGGCACAAAGGTGCCATCTACATGACCTAGCAAGCCTTGACTTTCAAGAAGAGGAAGAAGTTGACTCTTTCATAAGAGATAATTAGAGGAGGAAAGCTTGATTGTAACCATGTCAATCATGGTGTTAAAGGCAAGAAGGGTGGGAAAAGAATCAGAAGAGTTGGAGGCCATTACGATCGTACGATATTAATTCAATGAAATCTCTGATACCATGAGATTGTTTAAAACTGCCACACATTTGGTGGTGAGTGTTCTTGTATTTACATAATTCTGGTTTTGTATTTACATACATCTGGTTGTGTAACGTATTATGAGCAAGAGAAAAGGAAGGGATTATATATGATTGTGCTGTGATTATGGATAGACAAAACGCATATAGGACGTGTTACATGAAATAATTATGAGCAAGAGAAAAGGAAGGGATTATATATGATTGTGCCTGTGATTATGGATAGACAAAATGCATATAGGAAAAGTCCTTGATTAAGGCTCATTATCGTCAACACCCCCCTCCTATTTTCTCCCCCCTATTTTCTTCCTTTTCTTTCTGCCTTTTCTTTCCTCTATGTTTCGTTCATCTATCAAAACCTCTTCACTCTACTTATGTTTATCTATCTTCTCCCCTTCTCTTCTCTATTCTCTGGTTTTTATATCTCAAGAAATGCATGTGTTTTTTAATAATAAAGCCACCCAGGACTATTATGGCTGAAGTAAAGGTAATAGTTAGCAATTGTTATGGGGACATTTAGCAGGCATGGGGCAGTGTTTCTTTCTCTGATTTTATAGCCAAATGAATGCCATACATTTTGAATTAATAGAAACTCTTTTATGGCCATAAAAACTTGATACTCATTAGAATCTACTAGAATCATTTTCTAATAAAAGGCGTGATCTTTGTTTCGCAAACATACAACTTTAGCAAACCATCATGAAATCTATACATAAGTTTTAACCTAATATTCTTCAATAACATAATAATTGACATACTTTTATATTTTCCAACCTATCTATCGAACGATTTAGTCAAATTATTTGTTACATTTCTACCTTTACTTCATGTTTAAACAAATGCCTTATACAAGTCTCATGGAGATGTTCTTTAATCAATTCAAAGCATTACTATCGATATACCTAATCTCATTTATATAATTATATAGTTGAGATTTATATAAGCTTGAGATACACATCAAAATCCTATTTAAGCTTCAAACCAGGAAATCCTTTTTTATTTATTTTAGTTTAAATATGCCTTGAAAAATGTTTGTGTGTTGCCTTCAGAAATATCTCTACAACACTTTTAGGTAGACTTTATAAAAGAATATACTAATAATTAGAATAAAACATAAAAAAACAAAAGCCACAAAAAATATAATATAAAATGGAACATACCTTTTATGTATCATACATGATGGATAATAACTTATAACCTATTATTGTCTTGACCAATTCATAATAACTTATAACCTATTATTGTCTTGACCAATTCATATAGAGATACAAAAATCATCTATGTATGTCATTGTTTTTTGCTTTAACAATATTATAAGCAATAAGAAACAATTCATTATTTGCATTTAATACCATTATTGCTAACTCGACGAAAAGATTGATATCCTCTCCCAAGTGCAAGAGTGTCGAAATAATAAATAACCCGGCAAGACCGGGGTCAAACCACAAGGAGATTAATTGTACAAATTATAAACAACAACAATAGTAACAACAACAATGATAATAATAATAGTAGCAATAATAATAGTAGTAGTAGTACTAGTACTACTACTACTACTACTTCTACTCCTGCTAATAATAATAATAATAAAGAAAAAGAAGGAAAAAAAGAAGTTGGTGAGAACTTTGGGATAAAAGATTAATATAAGGATTAAACAATAATAATAACAAATGTAAAAGTTAGAGAATCCACTAATGATATGTCAAACAAGTATAGTATAAACTCTTATTATTCAATTGGAAACCACACATAAAGGAGGTTCCAATCAAATTGTAGATTGTTAGCATGATTACATTAGTCATTTTATTTGATTAATGCTAATACTTGTAAATCTCTTCAAACATTCATGATTATAACTTATGTTAACAACAAATCAAGTTCCTTTCATAGCTCAAGTATCAGTTATACCATACAATATAGGCTATGAAAGTCCCAAGCATTTGTTGTACCAAGTTTTATATAACCTAAATCAAGTTTGTAAGGTTTATGCTTCACTTTCATTAATATCAAGTTTATGCCTTTCATTTACTTAGTTAACTTTTATTTTATTTATGTTCTTATTTTATTTATTTATTTTTCTTTGTTTTGTTGTGTTTAGCTAAGTTTATTAGGCCAAGGTGAAAAGGTTGCACTAATAGTGTAAAAATAAATATAGTGTAAACTTAATATGAACTTTAAGGTTTAATACTAACATGTTTTGTATTTGTTTTCTTGTTCACTGTTTAATACTTTGCTTGTTAAATAACTAATCTAGATTTATATTGTATAACATTTGGTACAACAAATGCTTGACATTTTCATAGCTCATACTGTATGGTATAACCAACATCTGAGTTATGAAAGGAACTTGATTTGTTGTTAATATAAGTTATAATCATGAATACTTGACGAGATTTACAAGTATTAGCATTAATCGAATAAGATGACTAATGTAATCATGTTAACAATTTATAATCTGATTGGAACCTCTTTTGTGTTTGGTTTCCACTTGAATAATAAGAGTTTATACTATACTTGTTTGACATACCATTAGTGGATCCTCTAACCTTGATATTTATTGTTATCATTGTTTAATCCTTACATTAATATTCCATCTCAGAGTTCTCATCTTCTTCTTCTCTTTCTTTTTCTTTACTATTATTATTATTATTATTATTATTATTATTATTACTACTACTACTACTACTTCTACTACTACTAATATTAATGTTGTTGTTGTTTTTGTTTTTGTTGTTATTGTTATTGTTATTGTATTATTGTTATCTATAATTTATACAATTAACCTCCTTGTGGTTCAACCCTAGTCTTGCTGGGTTATTTATTACTTTGACACTACTGCACTTGGGAGAAGATATCAATCTTTTAGTTGTGTCAAGTTTTTGGCACCGTTGTCGGAGAGGTAAGTTCTTGTATAGATTATAGTATTTATTTTATTTTCTCTTTTTATTTTTCTTGTATGTAACTTTGTTTCTTTTGTTTTCTTCATCTTTATATTCTATTCCTACATGTATATGAGAGCGTGATCACGTATATTAAACGATAGACTCTGTAGGGTATCCTCATTATTTTTAGAAAATATGGCCAAAGAAGATAATCAATCACTTTATAATGAGAATAATGAGAATAACCGTGCTAGAACACTTAGAGACCATATGAATCCCATAAGACCAAGTGCACCATCATACATAGTTTTTCCTCCTTGCATCTCATTTTAATTTTAAACTAGGCATCATTCAACTTTTACTTTCTTTTCAAGGCTTAGAATTGAAAAATCCATACTTGCATTTAAGGGAATTTGAGGAGGTTTGTAACATATATAATTAGTCAAATTATAGCATGAACACTATCAAATTAAAGATTTTTTCCTTTTTCATTAAAAGATAAAGCTCAAACATAGCTATAAAATTTAAGAGTAGATCCATTCGTGCTTAGGATGAAATGCAATAACAATTTTTAAAGTTTTTTCTACTTATAGAACAAACTCTTTCAAATGACAAATTACCACTTTCATTCAAAAACCAGGAGAAATATTTTATCATTGTTGGGATAGGTATCGAGGCTTACTTAATACTTGCCCTCATTATGGTTTTGAGATATGGAGATTGGTTTCATATTTTTATGAAGGGTTGACACGTAGAGATAGGCAAATGGTTGAATTGAAGTGTAATGGAACTTTTGAAGACAAAGACCCTGATGAAGCAATGGAGTATTTAGACTTGTTAGCTGAAAATGCTCAAAATTGGGACATCGCGGGTACTTATGAGGTACCGAGTAAAACTCAACCTCATACATCTAGTGAAGGTATGTACAACCTTAAAAAAAAATCATGACCTTCTAGCCAAGTTTGAATCTTTAGCTAGAAAAGTCGAGGCACTAGAATTGAAAAAGAATGGTCAATTAAAATTTGTTGAAAACATTGTATGTCAAATATGTGAAACAAATGAACACTCAACCAATAACTATCCAACTTTGCCTTCTTTTAAGAAATGTCTTTATGAACAAGCTCATACTTTAAATAGTTTTCAAAGACCGAATCATAACCCATACTCTCAAACATACAACCCTAGTTGGAGAAATCATCAAAATTTTAGTTGAAAGAGTGATAATAACAATGTACAAACTTCACAACCACCATTTCAAACATAGTGTTGCAATGTCACGGTCACACAAATTAATTATCCTAGCTCAAAATACAACACACAAGATAATATAGAGCAAGCAAGGGGTCGATCTCATGAGAAAGATTTTTTTTTTTTAGATTTCTTATGATATATGTTATGCAATTTAGAGGGGTGTTTGATTTGTGATGATCTAAAATATAGAAGAAATTAAAATAGCAAACAAAATCAATTAAAATCAAAATTAATCTAGAGAACAAACCTTAGTCACAAGCACACATCCACCAACGAAAATTAGAACCGATCCTTAAAACAAAACTACAATGTATATTCTGAATTTTTTTCTTTTCTTAGTGTTGGTTAATTAATGGATTCGCCATATAACTAACCCTAACCAACAAACAATCACAATATTCGCATTAATGATTTAGTTTAATGGCAACTCTAAGAACTAGATATTTGAGTGTTCTCCCTAAGTTTAATAATGTAGTTCGGCCACAATTATCAAGCTTAGTTGCTTCACAAGTTTATACATCACAACTCTGGTTTTAATATCAAACTTAGCAATAAATTGTTCACAATAATAACTTAGAGTTCCGCTCTAGAAATTATCAATAACAATCATAGAAAATATGCATAGGAAAATAATCATACTCATTCATAATATAAACTCAAAATAAAAGGAAGAATAAATCTCACTATTCTTGAAATCGGAAGGTTTGTTGTGTTCTTGCAACCAAGAAAAGTGTTTAGTCTTGTAGACTTATTGAACAACTACTCTTAAAGAATGAAGAGAGCATGATTTTGGGTTTGTAGAGGAGAGAATTTGTGTTTCTTAACTTCTAGTTGCTGCCCCCTTCTCTCCCCTCTCTCTTCCTTTTTATATGCTAAGAAACCCTAGTTCCTAATTTACAAAGTAGTCCTACCTTATGTTGACAATTTACATTTAAATACTTCAATAACTATTTTTCCTAGAAAGGAGAAATAGCCTTACATGAAATCTTCAAGCTCTGACTTAGAGGAGCTAAATTGCTAATATAAAAACTTGGATGACAGTTTAGAAGTTTCAAAATGTAATTTGAACTTATTTCTTCATGAAACCTGATTGCTGGCATAATTCAGTGCTCATCTTTTAAAAATCATATCTCTCTCATCTAACATCTTTTTTGGATGAAATTTAGAGCATTTACAAACCTTTGATTCAGGAATCCAAAAAAATTAAGGAATCAATTAGACTTCTATAGCTTCAAATATTGAATTTTGAATAGACAAAGGTCAATAGTGGCAGAATACGAGATTTGACTTTGAAGGATGTGATTTCCATGATCTTTCTCTTTTTATTTTTCTTGCTCTACATTTCCAGAAAGGTATGGATGTTAGCTTTTTAGTTCCACTAAAATCACTTCATTTTGATCTGTAGAACTCACGCTCTACACAAAACATCGACTGAACGTCAAATCTGCTAATTATCTCCAATTTACTCCTTTTTTCATTTTTCATCCAAAAGTGCCATTAAAACATAAAATAAAAAATATCAAGGCATTTTACATATAAAAAATGAACAAAACATTCGATAAATGTGTGTGAAACTATTGAATAATATGGTTACATCAAATACCCTCACACTTAGCTCTTACTCGTCCTTAAGAAAGGATAAATAAAATTAAATTGAAAATAACTATGATCAACTCTTAATCTCCTATCAATGTCTAAGAGTACAAGCATTATAAATAAGAATATAATTAAAAAGATAAAATAAATAAATTTTCATGAATTTGTTTACATGCAAACTTCAAAACTCAATCAATCATTGGGATTTAAATGAAATCTATGTCATGCGAAAGTGATAAGTCCTCTCATTGATATACACTCCAACACTCATGTGTTTAGGATTTATGTGTTTAAATCTCTTAAATTCAATTAAAGAGTATGTTCTACCATAAGCTTGCTTTTCATTGTCATCTTCATTACTAACATATTACAAACAATACATAAATCAAAAGGTCTTATTTTCTAGTTGTAATGGGGCTAAGGTTAAGGTGAGGTAAAAGAGAGTAAAAGAAAAGGTTCAAATCAAAGATAATAAAGCATTCTAAAAAAAAATGATATTTTAAACAAGATATTTCATCAAAGCACATAAATTTTTCATCTTTAATCACCAATGCTTAACTTCTTTTGACTTCAAGCTTTTTCAACATAAGTCTTGAGAACATAAATGAACATTTTTTTTTCTTTTTTCTTTTTAATTTTGCCCATCTTTTCATCAAGCATCACTTCTTCTTTCTTTTCACACAATTTTCGACCATAATTCCATGAAATATCACAAGTATATGCTCTACCAATCCTTAGCTAGGGAAAAAAAAACTTATATAAACTTAAGGCTTATACATGGATAAAGCAAAGAAAAGATAAACAAGCTCAAAAGGTGCTTATTAAAGATAATATGCTTTACGTTGGCCTTTTGGTTCAGGTGATTAAAACTCCCAATGCCTTTATCATCTTCATGTATATTTGTAATGGAATATAATCTCAATAAGATATGAAGCAAGTTCTAGAGATATATATCATTGAAAGAATGCACACTCAAAGAATATAATGTTAAAGGCTCAAAAGCTTGCAATGGTATAACACTATAAAGTCAATATGACATATTCTCAAAGTCAATCCCTAAACCAATTAAACCTTAAAATTTGCATGCATACTCCTTCATTTGATTTATATCTTCATCTAACTCAATTAATTCTCACACATAATACTCATATTCTTAAAAACTAATGCGAGTTAAAAAGATCAAACACAATTTTTTTTTTAAAGAACAACAAAGAAAACTAAAATAAGAAAACCAAAATTCTCCTAATACCCCCGCACTTAAAACACAACATTGTCCTCAATGTTGAAATAAAAGCAATGGAACATAACAGAATGATAGAAAATAAATTAAAACTGGAATTCATTGAGTGAGGAGTTACCTTTGGAGTGTTGGTCAATGTTTTAGTTTGTGGAGGAGGAGGATGTTCCTTCTTTGTACTCAATTTAGTTTATATCTCTTTTTCTTCCTTCATCTCAATTTCTTTCGACCTTTTCTCTTCAAGTTCTTTCCCACTTCATAGCATGATCGTACTAACATTCTCTTTTAGATTCAATGCTTGGGAGGGTAATTTTCCATTCATTTGTGCCTCCAATTTCCCTACACTTAAAGCTACTTGCCCCATTTGCTTCTCCAAGTTGTGAATACTTGACCTTGTTTCCTGTTGAAAAGACATGACATTTTATTACAAGGTAACAGTATTAGAAGCCAAAGTTTTTATCATCTCACGAAGATCATCATTGGATGACAACCCTATGACATTAGAGTTTGTGAATGGAGTGGGTTGTCTTGCTTAATAATTTTGTTGAGGCTAAAATCCATGAGGATGGAATTATAAGCCTTGATTGCCTTGTTGGGATGGGTTTCCATAGCTTAAGTTGGGATGATCTCTCCATCCGAGATTGTACGTGTTGGAAAAGGGGTCATATTTATGCTAGGGCTGTTTGTTGAATGCTCCATCAATTGTATGAGTTTGTTCAATATAATTTTCTTACATTGTTGAGCACATATCCGAAGCATGTCCTTATAAGGAGCATATGCTACAAACTTTCACCTACTGCACATTTCCACAAGCCAAAGAACGCACAAGAGAAGTAAGATCATTAACTTTATTTTCAAGGTTAGAAATACTTACCTCATTTACTTATTTGTTGGAGAAGTCTCCAATAGCGCTAAATTGTTTTGAGTTGGCTACCATGCTTGAGATCAATTAGTGTGCAACCTCGAGTGTCTTATCCACCAATACACCTTTACTTGTAGCATCAATGATACTACGGTCAATAGGCATCAATCCTTCATAGAAATATTGAATGAGCAACTAATTGGGTATTTGATTATGAGGGCATTGAATGCATAGTTGCTCAAATCTTTCCTAATACTCGGAGAGTGTCTCTCCATGAGATTGTTGAATCCCATATATTTCTTTTCTTATGTTAGCAACTCGAGATGCTGGGAAATACTTCTCAAGAAAAATCTTCTTCATAGCATTCCAAGTTCCAATAGATCCTGGGAGAATAGAGAAAAGTCATGCCTTTGCTGCCCCTTTAAAGAGAAAGGGAAAACTTTCAACTTAACTTGTTCTTTATCAACTCCATTCGGTTTCATGCCAACACAAACCATATGGAACTCCTTGAGATGAGTATGAGGATCTTCTCCTGCAAACCATTAAATGTTGGTAACAAATGTATAAAAATAAGATTTGAGCTCAAAGTTTACATTATTATCATTGTTTATGCATAGTGGCTGATTTTCCACATTAGGAGCAGCAAGCTCATTGAGTGTTTGTTGTCGTGCAATAGTCATGTTGTTAAGGTGATTAGTACTTGTGACTAGTACTCAAAAGTGCATTTTTATCATGGTTTTATATCATCATTTTGCATTTAAAGTATCAATAACTCCTTAACTAAAGTACGTTTTATAATAATCTATCTAATAATATAAGATACCTTTAATTGTGGCAAATGTCCATTTTAAATGCACGCCTATCACATAAATGAAAGCATTGATTGATGACTTTAAGAACTTCAATTGCAAAGGCAAAGAGATGATCAAACTTAGAAAAGAGATGTCGGTGCAATCCAAACTGGAACATTGTTCGGTAATTCGGTCATATCTGAAGCTATAGATCTCAGATTTAGGTCTACTTTATATGGATGGAAAGGTAAGACATATGCCTACAACTTTCATATGGAGCCCAAGATCTAAAAAGGCCATTTTCAAGTCCAAATTATTGCAACAACAAAGAAGCCCGAATCTATCCTCCAACCCGAGCATTGTTAAGTATTTTGACCATATCTGGAGTTCTAGAAGTCAAAATGAGCTGACTTTTTTACACAAGAAAGCTGAGACAATTTCCTAGAACTTTCATGTTTTCAAGTGGCTCTAATTTGGACGTCACCAATGACGTTTTGGGCAGACAAGAGAAGATAAGGATTGTCACCAAGTCAAGGGTTGGCCATCTACTCATCAATTAGTCATCAAATCAATAGTTCCCAATTTTGACCTATAAAAGGAGGCATTTGCCATGCATTTAGGCATCTTGGTTTCCAGATCAAGATCATGCTCTTCTTTTCTCTCTTTGTATTTTTTGTAATGTTTATGCTTTGTTTCCATTAATATTATGTTTATGACTTTCATTCCCTTTCCTTTGCTTTGTTAACCCTTATCTTATTTATGTTCTTATTTTGTTTATTCATTTTTCTTTCTTCCATTATGTCTAGCTAAGTTAATTATGTCAAGGTGAAAAGGTTACACTAATGGTGTAAGAATAAGTATGGTATAAACTTAATATGGACTTTAATGTTTAATAGTAACATGTTTTATATTTGTTATCTTGTTCACTCTTTAATACTTTGCTTGTTAAATGACTAATCTTGATTTATGTTGTATAATAATTGGTACAACAAATGCTTGGCACTTTCATAGCCCATATTGTATGGTATAACCAACACCTGAGCTATGAAAGGAACTTGATTTGTTGTTAACATAAGTTATAATCATAAATGCTTGACGAAATTTACAAGTATTAGCATTAATTGAATAAGATGACTAATGTAATCATGTTAACAATCTATAATCTGATTGAAACCTCCTTTATATGTGGTTTCCAATTAAACAATACGAGTTTATACTATACTTGTTTGACATACCATTAGTGGAACCTCTAACCTTGACATTCGGTATTATCATTGTTTAATCTTTACTTTAATATTCTATCTACAAGTTCTCATCATCATCATCATCTTCTTCTCTTTCTTTATTACTACTACTACTACTACTACTAGTATTATTATTGTTGTTGTTGTTGTTGTTGTTGTTGTTACTATTATTGTTGTTATTGTTGTTATTGTTTTATTGTTGTTGTTGTATTGTTGATATTTATAATTTGTACAATAACCTCCCAGTGGTTCTACCCCGGTCTTGCCGGGTTATTTATTACTTCGACACTCCTACACTTGGGAGAAGACATCAATCTTTTTGTCGTGTCAAGTTTTTGGCGCCGTTGCCGGGGAGGTAAGTTTTGTATAAATTATAATTTTTAGTTTATTTTCTCTTTTCACTTTTTCTTGTATATAACTTTGTTTCTTTTTTTTCCTTTCTTCTTGTTTCTTCTTCTTTTGTTTTCCTTTTCCATTTATTATATTCCTCCACGTGCATGAGAGTGTGGTCACATACATCAAGTGGTAGACTTTATAGGGTATCCTCATCATTTTCAAAAAATATGGCTGAAGAAGATAATAAATCACTTCATAATGAGAATAACCATGTTAGAACACTTAGAGACTACATAAATCCAACAAGAACAAGTGCACCATCATGCATAGTTTTTCCTCCCGATGCATCTCATTTTAATTTTAAGCTAGACATTATTCAACTTTTACCTTCTTTTCATGGTTTAGAATTGAAAAATCCATATTTTCATTTAAGAGAATTTGAGGAGGTCTGCAACACATATAATAATTTAAATTGTAGTATGAACACCATCAGATTAAAGCTTTTTCCTTTTTCATTAAAAGATAAAGCTAAAACATGGGTACAAAATTTGAGACCAGGATCCATTCATGTTTGGGATGAAATGCACCAACAGTTTTTAAAGAAGTTTTTCCCATCTCATAGAACAAACTCTTTAAAAGACAAATCACCACTTTCACTCAAAAACCAGGAGAAACATTTTACCAATGTTGGGATAGGTATCGAGACTTACTTAGTACTTGCCCTCATCATGGTTTTGAAACATGGAGATTGGTTTCACATTTTTATAAAGGGTTAACGCCTAAAGATAGGTAAATGGTTGAATTGATGTGCAATGGAACTTTTGAAGACAAAGACCCTGATGAAGCAATGAAGTACTTAGACTTGTTAGCTAAAAATGCTCAAAATTGGGACACCGCAGGTACTTATGAGGCACCGAGTAAAACTCAACCTCATATATCTAGTGGAGGTATGTACAACCTTAGGGGAGATCATGACCTTCAAGCCAAGTTTGCATCTTTAGCTAGAAAAGTCGAGGCACTAGAATTGAAAAGGAGTGGTCAATTAAAATGCGTTGAACACATTGCATGTCAAATATGTGAAACAAATGAACACTCAACCGATAATTGTCAAACCTTGCCTTCTTTTAAGGAATGTCTCCATGAACAAGCCCATGCTTTAAACAGTTTTCAAAGGGCTAACCACAACCCATACTTACAAACATACAACCCTAGTTGGAGAAATCATCCAAATTTTAGTTGGAAGAGTGAGAACAACAATGCACAAACTTCACAACCACCATTTCAAGCACACCATAATTTCCAAAATTCTCATGGATATGCACCTCTTTATGCTTCACCTCCTAGAAGAAATCTTGAGGAAACATTGCATGCATTCATTGAAAAGCAAGAGATAATCAATACTCAACTTGCTCAAAACATGACAGATTTTAAAGATACTCTTGCAAAATTAACATCTGCTCTTAGTTTCCAAGAGAAAGTTAAGTTTCCTTCTCAACCACAACAAAATCCCGCGGGGCAATACAGTGCAAATGCAAGTAGTTCTGAAAGCCAACACATGGATCAAGTTAAATCAGTCACTACTCTTCGCAGTGGTAAGTTTATTGAAAAACCTTCTCTTGAACCTTATGAGAAAGATGAGGAGTCAATCTCTAAGGGTAAAGAAGAGGTTGAGCCTGAATATTGCAAAGAAAATATTGATTCTCTGCCAGCACTTCCATTTCCTCAGGCCATGACCAAACAAAGGAAAGTCAATCACAACTCTGAAATTTTTGAAACTTTCAAACAGGTAAGAATCAATATACATTTGTTGGATGCTATTAAAGAGATTCCTTCCTATGCTAAATTTTTAAAAGAACTATGCACTATGAAGAGGAAACTGAATGTGAAAAAGAAAGCCTTTCTAGCCGAACAAGTAAGTGCTATTTTTCAGAAAAATAATGCCTTGAAATATAAAGACCCTAGTTGTCCTACAATTTCTTGCTTTATTGGAGAGCATAAAATTGAAAAAGCCTTACTTGATCTTGGTGCTAGTGTGAATTTACTTCCATATTCAGTTTTTCAGAGTCTCAATCTAAGCGAGTTAAAACCAACTTCTATAACTCTTTTACTTGGAAACATGATATTGGAGATGAATATTTTCAACATTTGCAAGCAACCTGGAGATGATAATGATTTACAAGAAGTAGATCATATTAACGAATTAGTTTATAATCAACTTGAATCTACTTTAAGTAAAAATGAGTTGGATGAATCAGAAGATTTGCAAATGATTTATTCTAAGGAAGAAATCACGGATGAAAAAAAGCACTGAAAATGTTGATGTGGATCTTTTGTCAACAATGACAACAAATTCAACATCTGACATCACACGAATCGATGATTACTTTCCTAATGAATCCTTACTTTCTTTTAATCCAATGCCTTGGTATGATAAAAATACTAATTCTCTTGCTTTAGGTGATTTGCCAGCTGATTGGAGTATAAAAGACAAAGAAAAGTTTTTGAACGAAGTGAACTTTTATGGTGATGACCCTAACTTATTCAAATATTGTCCTGATCAAATATTTCAAAGATTCATTCCCGACAATAAGGTAAGTAGTGTCATTAAACTTTGTCATTCTAAAGCAAGTGGAAGTGATTTCTCGTCAAATAAGACTGCTGCAAAAATCTTACAAAGTGGATTTTAAAAACTGCAAAAATCTTACAAATAAGCCTACCATATTCAAGGAGTCACTTGCATTCCATAAAAACTGTGAAAATTGTCAAAAGGTGGGATTTATTTCAAAACACAGAGAGTCTTTAGATAATCTTCTATTGACTCTTAAGTCTCATCATAGTCGAGATAAGCATCGTGCAATTCATGACTTATGAACCCTTTTCATAAAGAACATGCTTGGTATAGTCTTGGGAATCTGACTAAAAAAGACCCTGTTTGCTAGTTTTTAAGAAAACTAGATGCGAAGCCTATCCCCGACCTATAGAGGGCGTTTAAGTCGTTCTTGGATGTAAAACCAATGAAAGATGTGAGTCATAATCACAACTACTTGTACATACACATGCTCTTTGTGTCTTTTGGTTTTATTATTGTGTTTTGTTATTACTTATATTTGTTTCAGTGTGTTTCAGGTTTGTCAGTATTTGTTATTTCAGGTGATATCTTCTATACTCTATCTTCCTACCTTTAAACATTGAGGACAATGTCTTGTTTTAGTTGGGGGGGAGAGGGTAGTAGCTAAAAAAAACAAAAACCGTGTTTTTTATTTCATAAAGCATGTGCAAAATGATTGTTACTATGATGGTAGAGTAAGGAGAATCTTTTATGACTCTTGAGACGCATCTTAGTAATCATTCCTAACAAGGTCTATCATAATACTTCTTGAAATATTTAGCTTTACAAACTCTTGCATTGTTATCACTGAAGTCTGCTCATATACTTATTTAACATGTATTCTTAAACCGTAATTTACACACACACACTTTAACATATAATTGTGGATTGCATATTGGATTATTACATTATTTATGTTCTTTTGTTAAAGGTAACAACTAAGGGAAAGGGATAGTATATAAAAAAAAAGAAAAAAAAGAGGAAAAGAAAAAAGAAAGAAAGAAAGAAAAAGAAAAAAAATGATAATAATAAAAATATAGATAAGTTTGGTTTCGTAGCCTCCCTAACCTAAGCAATTAAGCCCGAAGGGGTGTTTTAACACCTAATACCCTAAAGTCAACTAACTTGAGAGCTATTGGCCCAACGCTTGTTACATGGGTTGAGGAGAAAAGCTTAAGGGAATCAAACATAGCACTATCTACATATTGTATCTGCGACCCGAGTTACTAAGCTCGTAGGGGTGTCTTAACAGCTAATGCCCTAAGACCAACTGGTCTAGGAGTCATTAGCTGAAAGCTCGTTACATGTGTTAAAGATGCATAATATTTTAAATTATATGTATATATATTAAAAAAAAGAAGACAAAAATAATAATCCTAGCCCAAGGAAGTTAACCTTAAACATTAGAACACAAATTTTGTTTTCTTCCAAGAAAAACCCTATAATTATGTGTTGATACAATGAGCACAAAAGAAAGGTTTTTGAATATCTTGTTAATAGGTATTGAGCGAGTATATAAATATATCAAGAGTTTGTTTATCTGGATAGAGTAATGGAAGTTAAATGATGAATACCTTGCTTTATGGAATTTGCAAATTGTTTTTCTATTTTAACGCTTTGATTACTAGGGACTAGTAATAAGCTAGTTGGGGGGTGATTAGTACTTAAAAGTGCATTTTTATCATGGTTTTATATCATCATTTTGCACTTGAAGTATCAATATCTCCTTAACTAAAGTACGTTTTATAATAATCTATCTAATAATATAAGATACCTTTAATTTGTGGTAAATGTCCATTTTAAATGCAGGCCTATCACATAAATGAAAGGATTGATTGATGACTTTAAGAACTTCAATTGCAAAGGCAAAGAGATGTCGGTGCAATCCAAACCGGAACACTGTTCTGTAATTGGGTCATATCTGGAGCTATAGATCTCAAATTTAGGTCTACTTTATATGGATGGAAAGGTAAGACATAGGCCTACAACTTTCATATAGAGCCCAAGATCTAAAAAGGCCATTTTCAAGTCCAAATTATTGCAACAACAAAGAAGCCCGAATCTGTCCTCCAAACCGAGCACTGTTCAGTATTTTGGCCATATCTGGAGTTCTAGAAGTCACAATGAGCTGAAGTTTTTACACAAGAAAGCTGAGACAATTGCCTAAAACTTTCATGTTTTCAAGTAGCTCTAATTTTGACGTCATCAATGACGTTTTGAGCAGATAAGAGAAGATAAGGATTGTTACCAAGTCAAGGGTTGACCATCTACTCATCAATTAGTCATCAAATCAATAGTTCCCAATTTTGGCCTCTAAAAGGAGGCATTTGCCATGTATTTAGGCATCTTGGTTTCCAGATTAAGATCATGCTCTTCTTTTCTCTCTTTGTATTTTTTGTAATGTTTATGCTTTGTTATCATTAATATTATGTTTATGCCTTTCATTTCCTTTCCTTTACTTAGTTAACTTTTATGTTCTTATTTTGTTTATCTATTTTTCTTTCTTTCATTATGTCTAGCTAAATTAATTATGTCAAGGTGAAAAGGTTACACTAATGCTGTAAGAATAAGTATAATGTAAACTTAATATGGACTTTAATGTTTGATACTAACATGTTCTATATTTGTTATCTTGTTCACTTTTTAATACTTTACCTGTTAAATGACTAATCTTGATTTATGTTGTATAACACTTGGTATAATAAATGGTTGGCACTTTCATAGCCCATATTGTATGGTATAACCGACTCCTGAGCTATGAAAGGAACTTGATTTGTTGTTAACATAAGTTATAATCATGAATGCTTGACGACATTTACAAGTATTAGCATTAATCGAATAAGATGACTAATGTAATCATGTTAACAATTTATAATCTGATTGGAACCTCCTTTATATGTGGTTTCCAATTGAATAATAAGAGTTTATATTATACTTGTTTGACATACCATTAGTGGAACCTCTAACCTTGACATTTGTTATTATCATTGTTTAATCTTTACTTTAATATTTTATCTCCAAGTTCTCATCCAACTCATTTTTACTTAAAGTAGATTAAAGTTGATCATAAACTAATTCATCAATATGATCTACTTCTTATAAATCATTATCATCTCCAAGTTGCTTGCAAATATTGAAAATATTTATCTCCAATGTCATGTTTCCAAATGATAGCTTCATCAGTCCATTCCTACAATTAATCAATGCGTTAGAAGTTGCAAGAAATGGACGTCCTAAAATAATAGGAAATGAATTACATGCCTCAACAGGTTGTGTGTCCAAGATAACAAAATCCACAAGATAAATGAATTTATCGACTTGTACAAACACATCTTCAATTATTCCTCTAGGCACTTTTACAGTTTTATCGGCAAGTAAAAGAGTTATAGAAGTTGGTTTTATCGGCAAGTAAAAGAGAATCAGTATTTTCTTTGCAATTTTCAGGTTCAACCTCTTCCTTACCCTCAGAGATTGACTCATCATCTTTCTCATAAGGTTCAATAGAGGGTTTTTCAATAACCTTACCATTGCGAAGAGTAGTAACTGATTTCACTTGATCCATGTGTTGGCTTCCGGAACTACTTGCATTTGTATTGTATTGCCCCTTGGGATTTTGTTGTGGTTGAGAAGGAAACTTACCTTTCTCTTGAAAACTGAGAGCAGATGTTAATTTTACAAGAGTATCTTTAAAATTTGTCATGTTTTGAGCAAGTTGAGTATTGATTGTCTCTTGCTTTTTAATGAATGCATTCAATGTTTCCTCAAGATTTCTTCTAGGAGGTGGAGCATAAGGAGGTGCATAACCATGAGAATTTTGGAAATTATGATGTGCTTGAAATGGTGGTTGTGAAGTTTGTGCATCACTCTTCCAGCTAAAATTTGGATGATTTCTCCAACGAGGGTTGTATGTTTATGAGTATGAGTTATGGTTGACCCTTTGGAAACTGTTTAAAGCATGAGCTTGTTCATGGAGACATTCCTTAAAAGAAGACAAGGTTGGACAGTTATCGGTTGAGTGTTCATTTGTTTCACATATTTGACATGCAATGTTTTCAACACATTTTAATTGACCACTCTTTTTCAATTTTAGTGCCTCGACTTTTCTAGCTAAAGATGCAAACCTGGCTTGAAGGTCATGATCTTCCCTAAGATTGTACATACCTCCACTAGATATATGAGGTTGAGTTTTACTCGGTGCCTCATAAGTACCCACGGTATCCTAATTTTGAGCATTTACACCTAACAAGTCTAAGTAGTCCATTGTTTCATCAGGGTCTTTGTCTTCAAAAGTTCCATTGCACATCAATTCAACCATTTGCCTATCTTTAGGCGTTAACCCTTCATAAAAATGTGAAACCAATCTCCATGTTTCAAAACCATGATGAGGGCAAGTACTAAGTAAGTCTCGATACCTATCCCAACATTGGTAAAATGTTTCCCCTGGTTTTTGAGTGAAAGTGGTGATTTGTCTTTTGAAATAGTTTGTTCTATGAGATGAGAAAAACTTCTTTAAAAACTGTTGTTGCATTTCATCCCAAGCACGAATGGATCCCGGTCTCAAAATTTGTAGCCATGTTTTAGCTTTATCTTTTAATGAAAAAGGAAAAAGCTTTAATCTGATGGTGTTCATGCTACAATTTAGATTATTATATGTGTTGCAGACCTCCTCAAATTCCCTTAAATACAAGTATGGATTTTGCAATTCAAAACCATGAAAAGAAGGTAAAAGTTGGATAATGCTTGGCTTAAAATTAAAATGAGATGCATCGGAAGAAAAAACTATGCATGATGGTGCACTTGTTCTTGTTGGATTCATGTGGTCACTAAGTGTTCTAGTATGGTTATTCTCATTATTCTCATTATAAAGTGATTGATTATCTTCTTCAGCCATATTTTCTGAAAATGATGAGGATACCCTATAAAGTCTACCACTTGATGTACGTGATCACACTCTCATGCACATGTAGGAATAGAATAAATGGAAAAGGAAAACAAAAGAAGAAGAATCAAGAAAAAAAAGAAATAAAGTTATATACAAGAAAAGTGAAAAGAGAAAACAAAATAAATTTTATAATTTATACAAAACTTACCTCCCCGGCAAGGACGCCAAGAACTTGACACGACAAAAAGATTGATGTCTTCTCCCAAGTGCAGGAGTGTCGAAGTAATAAATAACCCAGGTAGGAGCGGGGTCGAACCACAGGGAGGTATTGTACGAATTATAAATAACAATAATAACAATAATAATAATAACAACAACAAAAATAATAGTAGTAGTAGTAGTAGTAACAATAAAGAACAAGAAGAAGATGAGAACTTTGAGATGAGATATTAAAGTAAGGATTAACAATGATAATAATAAATGTTCAGGTTAGAGGTTCCACTAATGGTATGTCAAACAAGTATAGTATAAACTCTTATTGTTCAATTGGAAACCACACATAAAGAAGATTCCAATCAGATTATAGATTGTTAACATGATTACATTAGTCATCTTATTCGATTAATTCTAATACTTGTAAATTTCGTCAAGCATTCATGATTATAACTTATGTTAACAACAAATCAAGTTCCTTTCATAGCTCAGGTGTCGGTTATACCATACAGTATGGGCTATAAAAGTGCCAAGCATTTGTTGTACTAATTGTTATACAACATAAATCAAGATTAGTCATTTAACAAGCAAAGTATTAAAGAGTGAACAAGGTAACAAATATAAAACATGTTAGTATTAAACATTAAAGTCTGTATTAAGTTTATACCATACTTATTCTTACACCATTAGTGTAACCTTTTCACCTTGACATAATTAACTTAGCTAGACATAATGGAAGAAAGAAAAATGGATAAACAAAATAAGAACATAAATAAAATAAGAGTTAACAAAGCAAAGGAAAGGAAATGAAAGGCATAAACTTGATATTAATGAAAACAAAGCATAAAGAATACAAAAAGAGAAAACAAGAGCATGATCTTGATCTGGAAACCAAGATGCCTAAATGCATGGCAAATGCCTCCTTTTATAGGCCAAAATTAGGAACTATTAATTTGATGACTAATTGATGAGTAGATGGTCAACCATTGACTTGGTGACAATCCTTATCTTCTCTTGTCTGCCCAAAACGTCATTGATGACATCAAAATTAGAGCCACTTGAAAACATAAAAGTTTTAGGCAATTGTCTCATCTTTCTTGTGTAAAAAATTCATCTTATTTTGACTTCTAGAACTCCAGATATGGCTAAAATATTGAACAGTGCTCGAGCTGGAGGACAGATTCGAGCTTCTTTTTGCAACAATTTGAACTTGAAAATGACCTTTTTCAGATCTTGGGCTCCATATGAAAGTTGTAGGCCTATGTCTTACCTTTCCATCCATATAACGTAGACCTAAATCTAAGATCTATAGCTTCAGATATGACCCAATTACCGAATAGTGTTCCGCTTTAGATTGCATCGACATCTCTTTTCTAAGTTTGATCATCTCTTTGCCTTTGCAATTGAAGTTCTTAAAGTCATCAATCAATCCTTTTATTTATGTGATAGGCCTGCATTTAAAATGGACATTTATCAAAAATTAAAGGTATCTTATATTATTAGATAGATTATTATAAAATGTACTTTAGTTAAGGAGTTATTGATACCTTAAGTGCAAAATGATGATATAAAACCATGATAAAAATGCACTTTTAAGTATTAATCAAGAACCATAATCTTTCTTTAAAGTTAGGAGCTTTCATGGTCCAAATACTTTTTACCACAGGTTTATCAATAACTTCAGCTCCATCTTATTCACTGTGAGTTTATCTTATTTACTAATCATGATTTCTTAAAACACCTATATTCTCAACAAAAGTAAAACTTAAAGCATGCTTAGTGAATTTATCTTTAACAATATATTTTTATTATCAAGCGCAAGAATGACCATGAAAATAAAGTATGTAGCTAATGCCTTTAGTAGAAGACCTCATCCAGTAGCAATTTTTTCAACCAAATTGTCAAATTATGCTTACACATCCATCAAAGACTATTACCAAACTAATCCATATTTCATAAAAATATGGCATTCGTCATAACAACCCTATCATTCCTATCACAAATTATATAATTGATGAAGGATACTTGACAAAGAAAGGATGTTATTGTATTCCATCAGGGTCCTTGCAAGAGTTTATCATTGAAGAGTTGCATGAGAAAGGGATTGCAGGATATTTTGGTCTACATAAGAATTATTCTTTGGTGGCAGATCGGTTTCATTGACCAGGTATGGAGAAATATGTTAATAAAATTGTTAATAGGTATAGAGTTTGTCAATTGAATAAGGGCAGCAAAACAAATGCTAGTCTTTACACCCCTTTACGCATCCCACGCCATCCATGGCTCGACTTAAGTATGGATTTCCTTTAAGGTCTTCCAAAATCTAAGTATGGGAAATGATTCTGTGATGGTCATTGTAGATAGGTTTTAAAGAATAATATATCTTACCCCTTACAAAAAGATTGTTGATGTTTCTAATGTAGCTTCCTTATTTCCAAAAGAAATCATTAGATTACATGGCTCATCTCTTTCTATAGTTTCTAATGTTAATGGAAAAAATCACTAATGGTGGTTTTGAAACACTCAGATGGGACAAAACACTTTTTATTTCAAGAACAAAAGTTTATAATAATTAAAATAAAAGTTTCAATGCACACCCTCCCTTTCTCTTTTTTTCTCTGTGTTTCTCTTAAATCTCTCCATATATAATTGCATAAGGTTGGCTATCTATTTATACATGAATTCAAAACAAGAAAATTCAACTATCAAGTATAAAGATTACTGTGGTCGACGGCGTGAAAGCAGCTGGTAGTTAGCAACTAGCGGCTGAAGGCTGGATGGTTGGACGATAACAGCTAGTGGTTGTCTTCCTTTACTTTCTAGATTGAGTTTAATTCAACATATGATAGAAATGCATATCAAGTTTGTCAACTATTTTTGAAAGATTCTATA
Source organism: Populus ilicifolia (assembly GCA_015708895.1). Lineage (NCBI taxonomy): Eukaryota > Viridiplantae > Streptophyta > Magnoliopsida > Malpighiales > Salicaceae > Populus > Populus ilicifolia. The sequence continues at coordinate 42,906 of SRLM01002981.1, forward strand.
AGCCAAACAAGGAAAAAAAACTCATTTTTTTTAATGCCTTTCAGCTACAAACTGTTGGTCATACAGAAGTTATCAATAAAAGTTTAGCTAACCTATTTAGATAACTCACCAATAAACATGGAGTTAGCTGGGATTTAATTCTACCTCATATAGAGTTTTCATACAAGAACTCTGTCAACAGAACCATGTGATGCACACCTTTTAAATTTGTCTATGGTTTACAACCTAGAACACCTATCGATGTTATCCCTTTACCATTACCCCTGAAAACTCAGTGAATCAGGGGTAGATTTTGCAGCATTCAAGACTTTTTTGCATGATAATATAAGGAGTAAAATGGCAGAACAAACTACCAAATATGCTGCTCACGCAAATTTGCACAAACAAGATTTGCAATTTAAGAAAGGAGATCTTGTATTAACTCGGTTGCATCAAGAAATGTTTCTCCCTAGCACTTGCCACAAACTTCATGCAAGAATGGGTGCATGGTCCATTTAAGGTTCTTAAGCAAATAGGTACTAAAGCCTATTTAATTAATCTACCACCGAAGATCCAGTTCAGTCTTCTCTTCAATGTAACTGACCTTACATCATATCATGGTCCTTTCCCCTCAGTTGAATCTACTGCTCCAGTAAATGTCCTTCATATTCAACATATTACTGAAGTTGCAGATTCCATATTGACACATCAATTTGTGTCCATGCACAGAGAAGGCTATCATAAATTTTCAGTGATGTGAGCATCTAAGCTTTAATCTGAAGCTGTTTGAATTAAGGAGGATGAACTCTAATGTCTCAATCCTCATTTACATCAAATTTACCTTCAAAACGTTCCTTGGGAATTAGGGAAGTTGATGCAATTTCAATATTACCAGGCAATGGAGACATCATGCAGCAGATAAGTGTCATTGGTTCTGGTTGAACTAAGTTAAGTTCTGATGGATTAAAACACTCAATGCAAGCCACCTTTCCAACGTTACACGTTGACAACGGAGAAGAATTATAGGTTGAAGTTTATCTTGTAGTTACATGTGATAATAGAATTAAGTTTACTAATTAACATTGTCCTTATCTAATGTATTGTTTATCTTATCAGAAAACTACCATTTAGGAGACTAGATATATGATAGAATAGGATTGTAATAGGCTGTGTGTTTATGAAATTGTAGTTCTTGTTTGGTGTGATGTTAATATGGAACTGATTTTTTTTTAATGGTGTATGAGGCTACTCATTTCCTATTCATTAAAATTCATGTTTTCTGCAATGAAGTTATTAGAATTCTCTCTCCATCAATACTTCTATGTAGTTTGTTATACTGTGTTCCTTGGTTTACAAAACTTGTTTCCTTCCCTGATATCGATTGGCATGAAGGCTAGAGCCTCCAAAACAAAAATATTAGCGCAAGGTTATAGCCCATCTATATGTTATTTTTGTTGAAGTAAACTCAATCTAGAAGGTCAAGGAAGGCAGCCACTAGCTGTCACCGCCCAACCGTCCAGCCGCCGACCGCTTTCACACCGTCGATCACAACCTCCTTCACACTTGAAGGTTGAATTTTCTTGTTTTAATTTCGTGTATAAATAGGTAGTTAAACTTATGCAATTATATGTGGAGAGAAACACTAGAGAGAAAGAGAGAAAAAGAGGGGTTGTTGTAAGTTTTTGTTTATGTTATTGTAAGCTTGTTGTTCTTGAAATAAAAGAGTGTGTTTTATCCCCTCCGAGTGTTTCAAAGCCACCACAAGTGGTTTCTCCCACCAACAATTGGTATCAGAGCCCCGTTCGTCAAAAAACAGAGGTATTTTTGGGATATATCTAAATTTCAAAGTTGTCAAAAACAAGTTTTGAGCATTCCAAAGTGTAGAGCTCATCAATACGAACTCAACGGCGTAAAAATCAAATCAATCGAAGTAAAGGGTGGACCACACTCTCCGTCTAAAGTTTCAGTATTGTAGTCCACGCGCCCCGAGGAAGAAGACGACTGAGCCACACGCGCGCCATATTTGAGCCGAGCGCCGAGCCATATTCCAAAGCCAAGCTGAGCTCCAAGCCATATTCCAAAGCCAAGCCAAGCCAAGCTCCGAGCCATATTTTGAAACCAAGCCAAAAAGAATATTCCATGGAATATTCCCGGTTCAACCCAGCAAACCGCCCAAATTGGTTTTTGGACCAGTTCACCCCATTTTGACCCATTTTTTACAAAGTCAGACCGGTTCCCTACTATTTGGACCATTCCAAATCCATCTACGGTGTTGGTTTTGCCAAATTCAACTTCTAAAAGGTGATATAGTCATTTAAAGAGCAAAATAACTACAGAAAATGCACAAACACTCATCCCAAAGCTAACCAAAGACAACTATGATAGTTGGTGCATCAGATTGAAGGCATTCCTTGGTTCACAAGAGTGTATAGATGTTGTGCAATATGGTTATGATGAACCAGAGTCCAAAGAATCAGAAGATGCTTTACCAGAGGTATAGAAGCAAGTCCTCAAAGCCAATAGAAAGAAAGACAACAAAGCAAAGACCATCATTTATCAAGGTCTTGATGAAGCCACATTTGATATCATTGCTTCTGCAAAAACATCAAAAGAAATATGGGAGGCCCTCCAACAAAAATACAAAGGTGCTGACAGAATAAAGAAGATTCGTCTCCAATCTTTGTGAGGTGAATTTGAATTGTTACAGATGAAGTCCTCAGAATCCATTTCTGATTATCACATAAGAATTATGGTGATAGTCAATCAGATGAGAAGCAATGGAGAAGCCCTTTTAGATGCTCGAATAACTGAGAAAATTTTGAGATCCTTAGATCCAAAATTTGATTTTGTTGTTGTTGCTATTGAAGAATCCAAAGAAGTGGACAAGTTAACAGTGGATGAACTTATGAGTTCTTTGCAAACTCATGAGCAGAAGATTGTAAAAAGAAATGGAGATAAGGTAATTGAGCATGCCTTACAAGCAAAGCTATCTCTCAAAGACAGATATGAGCAAGGGGAGACTTCAACAAGTGGATACACCACTCGAGGAAGAAGTCAACAAACACGAGGAGGATTTCAACGATTTCAAGGTAGAGGTTCTTAGAATACAAGTTTTAAAGGAAGAGGTGGTAGAAACACCACCAAAGGAGGTCGAGGACAACAAGTATTCACTCCTAGAGAAAGAGGAGGCCGTTACAATAACCGTGATAAAAGGAATATTCAGTGTTATAATTGCAATCAATTTGGGCACTATAGCACTGAATGTCAAAAGAAAGCTCCACTAGAGATACGTGAGCAACTCAACTATGCAGAAGAGGATGTCAACAACAGAGGAGCAGCTGCATTATTTGTCCAGCAAGGACTTGACAGGAGTCAAGAGAATATTTGGTATCTTGATTCTGGAGCCAGCAATCACATGTGTGGTCAACGAGATTTATTTGATGATCTAGATGAGACCATACAAGGTTTTGTCACCTTTGGAGATACCTCAAAAGTTCCATTTAAAGGTAAAGGCAACATCCCAATAAAGTTGAAGAATGGTGATCATAGCTACATCGCTGATGTCTATTATGTCCCAGCCATAAAGCAAAACTTGGTGAGTATAGGTCAACTTCTGGAGAGATGCTATACACTTTATATGAAGAATTGTCATCTAACAATTATAAACTATAATGGGAGATTAATTGCCTATGTGAAATGTCCAAGAATAGGATGTTTTCTTTAAACATCCAATATGATGCAGCAAAATGTTTGAGTGCCATCACCAATAGTGAAGAATGGCTTTAGCACCTAAGGCTTGGACATCTAAATTTCACAAGTCTGAAGATGCTAGCAAGCAAGAAGATGGTCAAAGCCCACATTGATCATCTAGATGAAGTTTGTGAAAGTTGTGTCCTCAACAAACATCACAAATCCAGTTTTGCCGAAGAAGTCAACTGGAAAGCAAATAAGCCACTGGAGTTAGTACAGACAGATGTGTGTGGTCCTATAAAGCCTACATCGAATGGACAAAATAGGTACTTTCTCACTTTCATTGATGATTTTAGCAGAAAGACATGGGTATATTTTTTGAAGAGGAAGTCAGAAGTGTTCAATTGTTTTAAAGATTTTAAAGCAATAGTTGAGAAGCAAAGTGACTATAAGATTAGAACCGTGAGATCTGATCAAGGTGGAGAACATACAGCAAATGACTTTGAAGCTTTTTGTACACAACAAGACATCAGACATCAAACAACACCAGCTTATACACCACAGCTGAATGGTGTAGCTGAGAGGAAGAATTGAACAATTCATGATATGACAAGAAGTCTACTCAAAGCAAAGAAGCTGCCCAAGCAATACTGGGCTGAAGTTGTCTCATGTGCGGTGTATTTACTAAATCGCTACCTAACCAGAAGTTTGCAAGCTGTTGATTAATACTCAAAAGTGCATTTTTATCATGGTTTTATATCATCATTTTGCACTTAAAGTATCAATAACTCCTTAACTAAAGTACGTTTTATAATAATCTATCTAATAATATAAGATACCTTTAATTTGTGGTAAATGTCCATTTTAAATGCAGGCCTATCACATAAATAAAAGGATTGATTGATGACTTTAAGAATTTCAATTGCAAAGGCAAAGAGATGATCAAACTTAGAAAAGAGATGTCGGTGCAATCCAAACCGGAACACTGTTCGGTAATTGGGTCATATCTGGAGCTATAGATCTCAGATTTAGGCCTACTTTATATGGATGGAAAGGTAAGACATAGGCCTACAACTTTTAGATGGAGCCCAAGACCTAAAAAGGTCATTTTCAAGTCCAAATTATTGCAACAACAAAGAAGCCCGAATCTGTCCTCCAGCCCGAGCACTGTTCAGTATT
>SRLM01002986.1:0-18482 GCA_015708895.1 Populus ilicifolia
AGGACACATTCGGGCTTCTTTGTTGTTGCAATAATTTGGACTTAAAAATGGCCTTTTTAGATCTTCAGCTCCATATGAAAGTTGTAGGCCTATGTCTTACCTTTCCATCCATATAAAGTAGACCTAAATCTGAGATCTATAGCTCCAGATATGACCCAATTACCGAACAGTGTTCCGGTTCGGATTGCACCGACATCTCTTTGCTAAGTTTGATCATCTCTTTGCCTTTGCAATTGAAGTTCTTAAAGTCATCAATCAATCCTCTCATTTATGTGATTGGCCTGCATTTAAAATGGACATTTACCACAAATTAAAGGTATCTTATATTATTAGATAAATTATTATAAAACGTACTTTAGTTAAGGAGTTATTGATACTTTAAGTGCAAAATGATGATATAAAACCATGATAAAAATGCACTTTTGAGTACTAATCATAGTGTAAACTCAACTGAACTTTAATGATTGATACTAACATGTTTTGTATTTGTTAGCATGGACACCATTAGATTAAAGCTTTTTTCTTTTTCAGTAAAAGATTAAGTTAAAAATGGTTATAAAATTTGAAACCTGAATCTATTTGTGCTAAGGATAAAATGCAACAACTTTTTTAAGTTTTTTCTATCTTATAGAACAAACTCTTTCAAAAGAGAAATCATCACTTTTACTCAAAAACCAGAAGAAATATTTTACCAATATTGGGATAGATATTGAGACTTGTTTAATACTTGCTCTCATCATGGTTTTGAAATATAGAGATTGGTTTTATATATTCAGCTCCAGATATGACCCAATTACTGAATAATATTCTGGTTTAAACTGCATTAGCATATCTTTTCTAAGTTTGACCATCTTTTTGTCATTTTGATTTTAGTTCTTAAACTCATTAATTAATCCTTTTATTTATATGATAGGCCTGCATTTAAGATAAAAATTAACCATAAATTAAAGGTACCTTATATTATTAGATATGTTGTTATAAAACATGCTTTAGTTAAGGAGTTATTGATACTTTAAATCCAGAATGATGATATAAAATCTTGATAAAAATGTACTTTTAAACACTAATTAATTATGATTTGTTGAGCAGAAGATATTAGAAAATCTTGTTCCATAGCATGATCAAGAAAAGACAACAACGTATCATAATAACTATTACCATTTAATAAACCTATAAGTTTATGATGAATGTATAGTTAGACCTAAGAGAAAATATGAAATATTTCTTCCATTGTGACCAGACAACCTGGTAAGGCAATGAAGGCATCAACATGGTTAAACATTGCATTCATTAGAGCAGACATTGTGGAGACTTGTAGTTTCTCTTTAATTGTTTTTCCAATATTGTTACCTTTTGTTAAAGCTTTGGGAATGACCCCCAAAACTTGACTACCTCTTAAAAATGCAAGTATTAACACATCTCCCATTAACCCAAGGTTGTCTCCCTCATGCACTAAATGAATCTTTTTCTCAACTGGCATCTGACCAAGATAATTTGTTGATTTTATAAACTCCTTTTCTTTCCTAGAACTAGATCCATTGAAAACACAAATATTTCTTATGTGATAACTTGAGGAACTTAACATTTCTGTATACTTCTATATTTATTGAATGTATGGGTTGAGTAAAAATGAAAGAGAGGAAAAGAGGATTTTATAGATGAGAAATTAAAAAGGCGATACCACCTACATGTAGACCAGCTAAAGTCTCACATACTCTCTCTCTTTATTTATTTATATATTTATTTTTGAAAACGCATGTGTATGTACAGGTAGTTGTGATTGTGACTCATATCTTCCCCTTGTTTTACATCCAAAAATGGTTTAAATGCTCTATGTGGGTCGGGGATAGGCTTCCCATCCAATTTTCTTAAAACCTGGCAAATAGGGTCTTTTTTAGTCAAATTTCCAAGACTATGTTGAGCATGTTCTTCATGGAATAGTGACCATAAATCATGAATTGCACAATGCACAACTTTACTAGGATGCATCTCAAGAATTAATAAAAGATTATCTAAAGACTCCTTACTCAGGTCATCCTTAATGAATTGTATTTTATCTTCATGGTTTATAAATACCATTTCTAAAGAATGATATTTCTAATAAATTGCATTACAATTCAATATAGCACATCAATAAAAGACTTTCAGTCATTTTGCAGGTTTGTTTGTAAAAGTGCTTGGTACTTATTCCAAGCATGTGTGAAATGAAGGAATTAGAGAACTCACCTGATAATCAGACCTTTATTTCAATCAACCAGTGAATATCTTCATGAATTTCATGATTCATTAATAATCTTAATCTTGCATATCTAACATGGTAAATTATTGTAATCATATTCTAAGACAGAACAGGAAAATACTTTTTCAACTTTTCAAGAGTGGTGTCCATTTTTGAATGAGAATTGGAGGAGAGATTCAAAGAAAGGGGAAAGAGCAAAGAATTGCATAAATATATACACAGATATTAGTTATTATGAAAAACTAAAAGAACCAACTTAAGTCACGGAGTATTGTTATCCTCTATTTGATCGGGGTGAGAAAAACTAGTAAAACAAAATTCATAAAAAAAAAACACAAAAACATTGAGGAAAAAAATTAATCTTTATACACAAGATCACTCAATTCAATAGAGTCATTTTTAATTGAAAAATTATCAAAGTAAACTTTCAAACGATGTTCATTTACCTTGAAAACATTGTCATTATTTGAATTCTCAATATCACAGGCCCTATATACATACACATGTTTCATAATAAAAGAACTGCTTCATCTTGATCTTAGTTTTTCATAAAATAAATGGAGTCTAGAATTATAAAGTAAGATTTTTTTAACCAATATTGAATGTTTTTCTTAGTATTTTCTTGTCATGAAACTCTTTGATTCTTACTTTATGAATTCTTGAATTTTCATATGCATCATTTCTTATTTCTTCAAGCTCATTTATTTGTAATTTATGCAGCTGACTAACATTATCGAGGTTTGAATTAAAAGCTTTAATAGCCCAATAAGCTTTATGTTCAAGTTTCATAAGCAAGTGACAAGGTTTCTATAGACCAATCTATTAGGTGAGATACCTAATAATATTTTATAAGTAGTTTGATAAGCCTAAAGTGCATTATTAAGTCTTAAAGACCAATTTTTCCTATTAGGATTCACTATTTTCTCCAAGATTTGTTTGATCTCCCTATTAGCAAGCTCTACTTGTCCACTTATCTGAGGATGATAAGGGGTGGCAACTTTGTGTGTGGTTCCATGTTTCTTCATTAAAGACTTGAATGACTTATTGTAGAAATGTGTTTTATCATCATTTATCATGGCTCAAGGGATTCCAAATGAATTTAAGATATTTTCTTTCAAAACCTTTATCATTATTTTGTGATCATTGTTTCTAATTGGAATTGTCTTTATCCATTTTAAAACATAATCTACTACGATTAATATGTACAAGAAACTAAATGATGGAGAAAATGGACCCATGAAATATATACCCCAATAGTCAAAGATCTCAATGACAATAATAGGATTTAAAGGCATCAAGTGATGTTTTGAAAAAGATCCTAACATTTGACAATTTTCACAAGTCTTATAGAATGAATATGAGTCCTTGAACATGGTGAGCTAGTAAAATCCACTTTGTAAGATTTTTACAGTTATCTTTTTTAACGAGAAATGGCCCCCACATGCCTTAGAATGATAAAATTTAATGACACCATTTACCTCATTGTCGGGAATGCATCTTCAAAATATTTGATCAGGATAATATTTGAATAAATAAGGGTCATCCCAACAAAAGTTCACTTCATTAAAGAACTTTTTTTTTTATCTTGGGTATTCTAATAAGTTGGCAATTGTCCTAAAACGAGAAAATTGACAATATTAGCTGACCAAGACAATACAGAGATAGAAAGTAAAGAATCATTAGGAAAGTAGTCATTGATTGGTGTGATGTCAAATTTCAAATCTATTATCAATTTTGACAAATAATCTGCGACAACATTTTCAATGTCTTTCTTGTCTTTGATTATAATATCGAATTCTTGATGTAACAAAATCCATCACACCAATCTAGCTAGAATCTTTTTGAGAAAGAAGATATTTCAATGCTATATGATCACAAAAAAAAATAGTAATTCTTTTTCAATGGTGGTATATTTCATATGAGCACTATTTAAAGTTTTACTTGCTTATAAATCACATAAGGTTTCTTATCTTTTCTTTGTCTTAAAGCAGTACTCACGACATAATCACTAGCATCACATATTATTTCAAAAGGTAATGACCAATCAGGAGGTTAAATGAATAAGATTGGTTAAAATTTTACGATGAATGAAGCTTGGTAATGCTAACAGAAAAAGAATGTCAAATAAAAACAAAACAATTGATTAAGGGTAAAATAATTATTTGCCATTAAAATATAAAATAAATTAGTTTTTCCTTCCTTTTATATATTTTTGATTGGGTAGAAGCAGAAAAGAAAAGGAAAGAAAAGAAAAAGCAACAGCAAAAGAGAGAAAAGTAAAGGAAAAAACATAAAAGAAATTCAAGAAAAAAAAGAGAATAACCTTATAAACTTATAAAGTCTAATTTATAAAACATTAATCTTATAAAGTCTAATTTGTCTCTCTCAATTCCTCCTTCCTTTGTTACAATATCAATATAGATTCGATTATAGATAAATTATATTTCATAAAACATCGAATGATGTAACTTTAATAATCGGTTTATTTTTACTTTTTACTTCAATTTAATGTACTTTTAAATTTATTTTTTAATATTTTGAATAATATATTTGAATTAAAAATTTACTATTAACTTTAAAAATTTATGTATATAAATTAATAACTAAATTTGTTTAAAAATTATATATTTATTAATAATTTAAAACAAGAAAAATTTCTCGCTCCTCCTTCATCTGACCCTCACCAACCTGAAAGAAAACCATGCGTGCAATGCTAAGACTAGGAACAAGTTGTAGAGGCTAAAGGGAGCTTGGACTTCAGGACAACATTATTTAACATATTTACCACAGCCATCGTAGGCAGTCGCCGCTGGAATTTTGAAAGAGATGGCTTGCCTACTAACTTACCCCACTCTCTCAACTCTCCTAGCCATCCTTCGATCCGGTGATCATCTATCTATTTAAGCTATGGAAAGAGAAGTCAAAATGCTAATGGACATGTAGAAAAAATATGGGGCCACGACATTACTCTCTCTATCTCTCTCTCACTCTATATATATTAGTTATATGACTCGCGCGATGCTACAAGTTAATTTGTTTTACATAAAAAACATAAAAAAAATAAAATTTAAAAGTATTATCTTTTTTTATAAAACTATACTCAAAAGTCTTATGTTTGACTGTAACATCTGACCTAAGAGTAATATTTATAATATTAATAATAACATTAAACTCATATGACCAAAGTTTAAGTGGATTTGACTGCAATATCAGACCTAATAGCATTAGATGTAGGTTTGATTGCTAGATCATGTCACAAAAGTGTGATAATTGAATAAATTAATTAAAAAGAAAAAAGAAAAAAGAAAAAAACCAACAGGAAGATCTTTTCTTTGTCCCAAAACAGCACCTACGGTATAATCACTAGTGATTGATACTTAAAAGTGTATTTTTATCAAGGTTTTATATCATCATTTTGCACTTGAAGTATCAATAATTCCTTAACTAAAACATGTTTTATAATAATATATTTAATAATATAAGATACCTTTAATTTATGGTAAATGTTCATTTTGAATGTAGGCCTATCACATAAATAAAAGGATTGATTCATGAATTTAAGAACTGAAATTAAAAGGATAAAGAGATGGTCAAACTTAGAAAAGAGATGTCGGTGCAATCCAAACCGGAACACTGTTTGGTAATTGGGTCATATCTAGAGCTATAGATCTCATATTTAGGTCTAATAATATATCTTGTGATTGATACTTAAAAGTGTATTTTTATCAAGATTTTCTATCATTATTTTGCACTTGAAGTATCAATAACTCCTTAACTAAAGCATGTTTATAATAATATATCTAATAATATAAGATACCTTTAATTTGTGGTAAATATTTATTTTGAATGCAGGCCTATCACATAAATAAAAGGATTGATTGATGAATTTAAGAACTGAAATTGAAAGGATAAAGAGATGGCCAAACTTAGAAAATAGATGTTAGTGCAATCCAAACCAGAACACTGTTCGGTAATTGGGTCATATCTAGAGCTATAGGTCTTATTTTTAGGTCTAATAATATATCTTGTCATTGATACTTAAAAGTGTATTTTTATCAAGGTTTTATATCATCATTTTGCACTGGAAGTATCAATAACTCCTTAACTAAAGCATGTTTATAATAATATATCTAATAATATAAGATACCTTTAATTTGTGGTAAATATTTATTTTGAATGCAGGCCTATCACATAAATAAAAGGATTGATTGATGAATTTAAGAACTGAAATTGAAAGGATAAAGAGATGGCCAAACTTAGAAAATAGATGTTAGTGCAATCCAAACCAGAACACTGTTCGGTAATTGGGTCATATCTAGAGCTATAGGTCTCATTTTTAGGTCTAATAATATATCTTGTCATTGATACTTAAAAGTGTATTTTTATCAAGGTTTTATATCATCATTTCGCACTTGAAGTATCAATAACTCCTTAACTAAAGCATGTTTATAATAATATATCTAATAATATAAGATACCTTTAATTTGTGGTAAATGTTTATTTTGAATGCAGGCCTATCACATAAATAAAAGGATTGATTGATGAATTTAAGAACTGAAATTGAAAGGATAAAGAGATGGCCTAACTTAGAAAATAGATGTCAGTACAATCCAAACCGGAACACTGTTCGGTAATTGGGTCATATTTGGAGCTATAGGTCTCATTTTTAGGTCTAATAATATATCTTGTCATTGATACTTAAAAGTTTATTTTTATCAAGATTTTATATCATCATTTCGCACTTGAAGTATCAATAACTCCTTAACTAAAGCATGTTTATAATAATATATCTAATAATATAAGATACCTTTAATTTGTGTTAAATATTCATTTTAAATGTAGGCCAATCACATAAATGAAAGGATTGATTGATGAATTTCAGAACTGAAATTGAAAGGATAAAGAGATGGTCAAACTTAGAAAAGAGATGTCAGTGCAATCCAAACCGGAACATTGTTCAGTATTTTGGCTATATTTAAAGTTGTAGAAGTCGAAATGAGCTGAATGTTTTACACAAGAAACCTGAGACAATTTCCTACAACTTTCATGTTTTCAAGTGGTTCCAATTTTGACGTTATTAATGACGTTTTGAGCAGACAAAAGAAGATAAGGATTGTTACTAAGTCAAGAGTTGGCCACCTACTCATCAATTAGACATCAAATCAATAGTTCTCAATTTTGGCCTATAAAAGGAGGCATTTGCCATGTATTTAGGCATCTTGGTGTCTAGATCAAGATCATGCTCTTGCTTTCTCTCTTTGTATTTTTTGTAATATTTATGCTTTGCTTTCATTAATATCAAGTTTATGTCTTTCATTTCATTTCCTTTCCTTTACTTAGTTAACTTTTATCTTATTTATGTTCTTATTTTGTTTATCTATTTTTCTTTCTTTCATTATGTCTAGCTAAGTTTATTATATCAAGGTGAAAAGGTTACACTAATGGTGTAAGAATAAGTATAGTATAAACTTAATATGGACTTTAATGCTTGATACTAACATGTTTTGTATTTGTTATCTTGTTCACTCTTTAATACTTTGCTTGTTAAATGACTAATCTTGATTTATGTTGTATAACACCTGGTACAACAAATGCTTGGTACTTTCATAGCCCATATTGTATGGTATAACCGACACTTGAGTTATGAAAGGAACTTGATTTGTTGTTAACATAATTTATAATCATGAATACTTGACCAAATTTACAAGTATTAACATTAGTTGAATAAGATGACTAATGTAATCATGTTAACAATCTATAACATGATTGGAATCTCCTTTGTGTATGGTTTCCAATTGAATAATAAGAGTTTATACTATACTTATTTGGCATACCATTAGTGGAACCTCTAACCTTGACATTTGTTATTATCATTGTTTAATCATTACATTAATATTTCATCTCAAAGTTCTCTTCTTCTTCTTCTTCTTCTCCTCCTCCTTTTTGTTTATTATTATTATTAGTGCTACTACTATTACTACTACTATTAGTACTATTATTATTATTATTATTGTTGTTGTTGTTATTGTTGTTGTTGTTTATAATTATTTATAATTTGTACAATTAACCTCGTTGTGGTTCGACCTCGGTCTTGCCGGGTTATTTATTACTTTGACATGTCTGCACTTGGGAGAAGTGACATGACTAAAAGATTGATATATTCTCCCAAGTGCAGGGGTGTCAAAGTAATAAATAACCCGACAAAATCAGGATCCAATCACAAGCAGGTTAATTGTATAAATTATAAATATCAATAATAATAACAATAACAACAACAATAATAATAATAGCAATAATAATACTATTAACACTACTACTACTACTAGTAGTAGTAGTAGTAGTAGTAGTAATAACAACAACAATAATAAAAAAAGAAGAAAAAAAATTGATGAGAACTTTAAGATGGAAAATTAAAGTAATGATTAAATAATGATAACAAACAATGTCAAGGTTAAAGAATCCACTAATGGTATGTCAAACAAGTATAGTATAAACTTATTATTCAATTGGAAACCACATACGAAGGAGGTTCCAATCATATTATAGATTGTTAACATGATTACATTAGTCATCTTATTCAATTAATGTTAATACTTGGAAATTTTGTCAAGCATTTGTGATTATAACTTATGTTAACAACAAATCAAGTTCCTTTCATAGTTCAAGTGTTGGTTATACCATACAGCATGGGCTATGAAAGTGCCAAGCATTTGTTGTACCAAGTGTTATGTAATATAAATCATGATTAGTCATTTAACAAGCAAAGTATTAAAAAGTGAACAAGATAACAAATACAAAACATGTTAGTATCAAGCATTAAAGTTCATATTAAGTTTATACTATACTTATTCTTACACCATTAGTGTAACCTTTTCACCTTGACATAATAAACTTAGCTAGACATAATGAAAGAAAGAAAAATAGATAAACAAATAGGAACATAAATAAGATAAGAGTTAACAAAGCAAAGGAAAGGAAATGAAAGACATAAACTTGATATTAATGAAAACGATGCATAAAGAATACAAAGAGAGAAAATATGAGCATGATCTTGATCTGGACACCAAGATGCCTAAATGCATGGCAAATGCCTCCTTTTATAGGCCAAAATTGAGAACTATTGATTTGATGACTACTTAATGAGTGGGTGGCCAAATCTTGACTTGGTGACAATCCTTATCTTCTCTTGTCTACCCAAAACATCATTACTAACATCAAAATTAGAGCCATTCGAAACATGAAAGTTGTAGGAAATTGTCTCAGCTTTCTTATGTAAAACATTCAGCTCATTTAGACTTCTAGAACTCCCCATATATAGGCCAAATACTGAACAGTGCTCAGGCTGGAAGACATATTTGGGCTTCTTTGTTGTTCCTATAATTTGGACTTGAAAATGACCTTTTTAGATCTTGGGCTCATATAAAAGTTGTTAGCCTATGTCTTACCTTTCCATCCATATAAAATGGACCTAAATGTGAGATCTACAGCTCCATATATGATCAAATTACCAAACAGTGTTCCGGGTTAGATTGCACCGACATCTCTTTTCTAAGTTTGGTCATCTCTTTGTCCTTTCAATTTTAGTTCTTAAATTCATCAATCAATCCTTTCATTTATGAGATAGACCTGCATTTAAAATGAAAATTTACCATAAATTAAAGGTATCTTATATTATTAGATATATTATTATAAAACATGCTTTAGTTAAGGAGTTATTGATACTTCAAGTCCAAAATGATGATATAAAACCTTGATAAAAATACACTTTTAAGTATCAATTACACCCCTCAACTAGCTTATTACTTGTTCCTAGTAATCAAAGCGTTAAAATAGAAAAATAATTTGCAAATTCTACAAAACAAGGTATTCATCATTTAACTTCCATTAATCTATCCAAATAAACAAAGTCTCATTAAATTTATATACTTGCTCAATATCTCTTAACAAGATATTTATAAACCTTTCTTTTGTGCTCAATGTATCAACACATAATTATGGGGCTTTTCTTGGAATAAAACAAAAAATGTTTTGTTCTAATGTTTAAAGTTAACTTCCTTGGGTTGGGATTATTATTTTTTTTTTGTTTTAAATATCTATACATATAATTTAAAACAACATGCATCTTTAACCCATGTAACGAGCTTTCAGCTAATAACTCCCAGACCAGTTGGTCTTAAGGCTTTAGGTGTTGAGACACCCGTACGAGCTTAATAACTTGGGTCGCAGATACAGATATGTAGATAGTGCAATGTTTGATTCCCTTAAGCTTTTCTCCTTAACTTATGTAATAAGCGTTGGGCTAATAACTCCCAAGTTAGTTGACTTTAGGGTATTAGGTGTTAGGAGCTTAATTGCTTAGGTTAGAGAGGCTATGAAACCAAACTTATCTACATTTTTATTATCATAATTTTTTTTTCTTTTTTTTTAATTATATACTATCCCTTTTTCTTAGTTGTTACCTTTAACAAAAGAACATAAATAATGTAATAATCCAATATGCAACCCACAATCATACATTAAAGTGTATGTGTGTAAACTAAGGTTTAAGAATACATGTTAAATAAGTATATAAGCAGAATTAAGTGATAACAATGCGAGGGTTTGTAAACTTGAATATTTCAAGAAGTATTATGATAGACCTTATTAAGAATGATTACTAAGATGCGTCTCAAGAGTCATAAAAGTTCTCCTTACTCTGCCATCACAGTAACAACAATTTTGCACATGCTTTATGAAATAGAAAACACAGTTTGTTTTTAGCTACTACCCTCTCCCCCCAACTAAAACAAAACATTATCCTCAATGTTTAAAGGTAGAAAGATAGAGTACAGAAGATATCACCTGAAATAACAAATATTGA
Organism: Populus ilicifolia; assembly: GCA_015708895.1. Classification (NCBI taxonomy): domain Eukaryota; kingdom Viridiplantae; phylum Streptophyta; class Magnoliopsida; order Malpighiales; family Salicaceae; genus Populus; species Populus ilicifolia. The sequence goes on from SRLM01002986.1 coordinate 11,100, forward strand.
CAAACCTGACACACTAAAACAAATATAAGTAACAACAAAACACAATAATAAAACCAAAAGACATAAAGATTCACAAATGAAGGCTCAAATCCAATCTAAAATTTTTACGGCTTTCCTTAGTTGACTAATTTATGCGACTCATGGAAAGATCAATTATAGAAATGAAAGATTGTAGTTGGTCAATCAATTGTTCAGCAGTAACAGTAGAGATTATGATTTGTCATGCAGAAGATGTTAGAAATTCCTATTTCACAGCATGATCAATAAAAAGATGACAACTTATCATAATAACCATTAACATTTAACAAATCTATAGGTTTATGGTGAATGTGCAGTTGGCCCCAAGAGAAAATATGAAAGATCTCCTCCAATGTGCCTAGACCACCTAGTAAAGCAATGAAGACATCAACATGGTTAAACATTACATTCATTCGAGCAGACATTGTGGAGACCTGTAGTTCCTCTTCAATTATTTTTCCAATAATATCCCCTTATGCTAAAGCTTCAGGGACGACCCCCAAAACTTGACTACCTCTTAAAAATACAACTATTGACACACCTCTCATTAACTCAAGACTGCCTCCCTCATACACTAAATGAATCTTTCTCTCAGCTGGCACTTGACCAAGATGATTTGTTGATTCTAAAAACTCTTTTTCTTTCCCAGGACTAGATCCACCAAAAATACAAATATTTCTTATATGATGACCTGAGGAACTTGCCATTTCTACACACTTCGATATTTGTTAAATGTATGGGTTGAGTAGAAATGAAAGGAAGGAAGAGAGGGTTTTATAGATGAGAAATTAGAAAGACAATCATACCACCTATAAATAGGCCAGTTAGAGTCTCACTCTCTCTCACTCTCTCTCTCTCTCTTTATTTATTTATTTACTTAAAAAAAAGCATATGTATATATACATAGTTGTGATTGTGGCTCATATCTTCCCTTGGTTTTATGTCCAAGAACGGCTTAAATGCCCTCTATGGGTCGGGGATAGACTTCCTATCCAATTTTCTTAAAAATTGGCAAACAGGGTATTTTTTAGTCAGATTCCCAAGACTAAGTCGATCATGTTTTTTATGAAATAGTGACCATAAATCATGAATTGCATAATGCATATCTCCACTAAGATGCGTCTCAAGAGTCAATAGAAGATTATCTAAAGACTCCTTACCCAGGTCATCCTTAATGAATTGTATTTTATCTTCACGGTTTATAAATACCATTCCTAAAGAATGACATTGTGCATAACAAGTCCATCTAGGACATCAATGACAGACTTTCAGTCGCTTTGCACGACGTTTCTTTGCAAAAGTGCTTTTACCTGTTCCAGGCATGTGTGAAATGAAGGAGTTAGAGGACTCACTTGATAATCGAACCTTTGCTTCAATCAACCAGCGAATATCTTTAGGAATTCCATGATTCATTAACAATCTCAATCTTGCACATCTAGCACGGTAAATTTTTGTAATCGCATTCTAAGGCAGAGCGGGAAAATACTTTTTAAATTTTTTAAGATTAGTGTCCATTTTCAAATGAGAATTGGAAGAGAGATTCAAAGAATTGCACAAATAAATACACAGATATCAATTATTATGGGAAACTAAAAAAACTGACTTAAGTCACGGAGTACCGTTATCCTTCATTTGATTGGGGTAAGAGAAACTAGCAAAAATCACTTAAAAAGAAACACAAAAAAATAATCAATCTTTATATACAGGATCACCCAATTCAATAGAGTCATGTTCAACTGAAAAATTATCAAAGTAAACTTTCAGACGATGTCAATTTACCTTGAAAACATTGTTATTCTTTGGATTCTCGATGTCGTAGGCCCCATATGGATACACATGTTTCACAATAAAAGGACCGCTCCATCTTGATCTTAATTTTTCAGGAAATAAATGCAGTCGAGAATTATAAAGCAAGACATTTTGATCAACATTGAATGTTTTTCTCAGTATATTCTTGTCATTTTTTAGTCCAAATTGTTGCAACAACAAAAAAGCTCGAATCTGTCCTCTAGCCCGAGCATTGTTCAGTATTTTAGCCATATCTAGAGTTTTAGAAGTTGAAATGAGCTAAATTTTATTACACAAGAAAGCTGAGATAATTTCCTACAACTTTCATGTTTTGAAGTGGTTCTAATTTTGACATTATCAATGATGTTTTGGGGAAACAAGAGAAGATAAGGATTGTTAGCAAGTCAAGAGTTGGTCACCCACTCACTAATTTGTCATCAAATCAATAATTCCCAATTTTGGCCTATAAAAGGAGGCATTTGCCATGCATTTAGGCATCTTGGTGTCCAGATCAAGATCATGCTCTTCTTTTCTCTCTTTGTATTCTTTATGCTTTGTTTTCATTAATATCAAGTTTATGCCTTTCATTTCGTTTCCTTTCTTTAGTTAACTTTTATTTTCTTATTTTGTTTATCTATTTTTCTTTCTTTTATTATGTCTAACTAAGTTTATTATGTCAAGGTGAAAAGATTACACTAATGGTGTAAGAATAAGTATAGTATAAACTTAATATGGACTTTAATGCTTGATACTAACATGTTTTATATTTGTTATCTTGTTCACTCTTTAATAGTTTACTTATTGAATGACTAATATTGATTTATGTTGTATAACACTTGGTACAACAAATGCTTGGTACTTTCATAGTGCATACTGTATGGTATAACTGACACTTGAGCTTTGAAAGGAACTTGATTTGTTGTTAACATAGTTATAATCATGAATACTTGACAAATTTACAAGTATTAGCATTAATTGAATAAGATGACTAATGTAATCATGTTAACAATCTATAATCTAATTGGAATCTCCTTTGTGTGTGATTTCTAAATGAATAACAAGAGTTTATACTATATTTGTTTGACATACCATTAGTGGATCCTCTAACTTTGACATTATTTTTTATTATTGTTTAATCGTTACTTTAACTTTCCATCTCAAAGTTCTCATCAATTTTTTTTTTTGCTTCTTCTCCTTTTTTTTATTATTGTTATTATTACTACTACTAGTAGTAGTATTATTATTAGTATTATTATTACTACTACTATTATTGTTGTTGTTATTGTTACTATTGTTGTTGTTGTTTATAATTTGTACAATTAACCTCCCTGTGGTTCAATCCTAGTCTTGTCGGGTTATTTATTACTTTGACACTCCTACAGTTAGGATAAGACATCAATCTTTTAGTCGTGTTAAGTTTTTGGTGTCGTTGCCGAGGAGGTAAGTTTTTCTGTATATAACTTTGTTTCTTTTCCCTTGTTTCTTTTTTTCTTTTTTTTTTCCTTTTTCTATTCCTACATGTGCATGAGAGTGTGGTCATGTACATCAAGTGGTAGACTTTGTAGGCTATCCTTATCATTTTCAAAAAATATGACTGAAGAAGATAATCAATCACTTTATAATGAGAATAACCATGCTAGAACACTTAGAGACCACATGAATCCCACAAGAATAAGTGCACCATCATGTATAGTTTTTCCTCCCGATGCGTCTCATTTTAATTTTGAACCATATATTATTCAGCTTTTACCTGTTTTTCATAGTTTAGAATTGGAAAATCCATACTTGCATTTAAGGAAATTTGAGGAGGTCTGCAACACATATAATAATTTAAATTGTAGCATGAACACCATCAGATTAAAGCTTTTTCCTTTTTCATTAAAAGATAAAGCTAAAATATGCTATAAAATTTGAGACGAGGATCCATTCGTGCTTGGAATGAAATGCAACAGCAGTTTTTAAAGAAGTTTTTCCCATCTCATAGAATAAACTCTTTCAAAAGACAAATCACCACTTTCACTCAAAAATTAGGAGAAACATTTTACCAATGTTGGGATAGGTATCGAGACTTGCTTAGTACTTGCCCTCATCATGGTTTTGAAACATAGAGATTGGTTTCACATTTTTATGAAGGGCTAACACCTAAAGATAGGTAAATGGTTGAATTGATGTGCAATGGAACTTTTGAAGAGAAAGACCTTGATGAGGCAATGGAGTACTTAGACTTGTTAGCTGAAAATGCTCAAAATTGGGACACCGCGGGTACTTATGAGGCACCGAGTAAAACTCAACCTCATACATTTAGTGAAGGTATGTACAACCTTAGAGAAGATCATGACCTTCAAACCAAGTTTACATCTTTAGCTAGAAAAGTCGAGGCTCTAGAATTGAAAAGGAGTGGTCAATTAAAATCTGTTGAAAACATTGCATGTCAAATATATGAAACAAATAAACACTCAACCAATAACTGTCTAACCTTGCCTTCTTTTAAGGAATGTCTCCATGAACAAACTCAAGCTTTAAACAGTTTCCAAAGGGCCAACCACAACCCATACTCATAAACATTGCATAAAATGCTTCCCTTGGTTTTATGTCCAAAAACTGCTTAAACGCCCTCTATGGGTTGGGGATAGGCTTCCCATCTAGTTTTCTTAAAAACTAACAAACAGGGTCTTTTTTAGTCAGATTCCCAAGACTAAGTTGATCATGTTCTTTATGAAATAGCGGCCATAAATCATGAATTGCACGATGCACATTTCCACTAGGATGCGTCTCAAGAGTCAATAGAAGATTATCTAAAGACTCCTTACTCAGGCCATCCTTAATGAATTGTATTTTATCTTCACGGTTTATAGATACCATTCCTAAAGAACGACATTGTGTATTACAAGTCCATCTAGCACATCGATGACAAACTTTCAATCATTTTGCATGACGTTTCTTTGCAAAAGTGCTTTTACATGTTCAGGCATGTGTGAAATGAATGAGTTAGAGGACTCACCTAATAATCGGACTTTTGCTTCAATCAACCAGCGAATATCTTCAGGAATTCCATGATTCATTAATAATCTCAAAATTGCACATCTAACACGGTAAATTTTTGTAATCGCATTCTAAGGCAGAGCGGGAAGATACTTTTTCAATTTTGCAAGATTAATGTCCATTTTCAAATGAGAATTGGATAAAAGATTCAAAGAATTGCACAAATGTATATATAGATATCAATTATTGTGGGAAACTAAAAGAACTGACTTAAGTCACGGAGTATCGTTATCCGCCATTTGACCGGGGTTAGAGAAACTAGCAAAAATCACTTAAAAAAAAAGAAAAACAATGTGAGAAAAATAAAATAATCAACCTTTATCTACAAGATCATTCAAACTAGTTCATTCATTTTTGCTAGGAAAATTATCAAAGTAAGCTTTCGAACGATGTTCATTTTCCTTAAAATCATTGTCATTCATTGAATTCTCAATATCATAGGCCCCATAAGGATTGCTCCATCTTGGTCTTAGCTCTCTAGGGAATGCATAGAGTTGAGAATTATAAAATAAAACTTTTTGACCAGTATCAACTTTTTGACAATTTTCACAAGTTTTGTAGAATGCATGCGTGTCCTTGAACATGGTAGGCCAATAAAATCCATTTTGAAAGATTTTTATAGCTGTCTTTTTTTATGAAAAATAACTTCCACATGCTTCAGAATGACAAAGTTTAATTACACTACTTACCTTATTGTCGGGAATGAATCTTTAAAATATTTGATCAGGACAATATTTGAATAAGTTAGGGTCATCACCATAAAAGTTCTTCACTTCATTCAAAAACTTTTCTTTGTCTTGGGTACTCCAATCAGTTGGCAAATCTCCTAAAGTAAGAAAATTAATATTTTTATCATACCAAGGCATTGGAATAAGAGAAAGTAAGGATTCGTTAGGAAAGTAATCATCGATTGGTGTGATGGCAGATGTTGAATTTGTTGTCATTGTTGACAAAACATTCACATCAACATTTTCGATGCTTTTTTCATTCGTGATTTCTTTCTTAGAATAAATCATTTACAAATCTTCATATTCATCCAACTCATTTTTACTTAAAGTAGATTCAAATTGATCATAAACTAATTCATCAATATGATCTACTTCTTGTAAATCATTATCATCTTTAGGTTGCTTGCAAATGTTGAAAATATTCATCTCCAATGTCATGTTTCCAAATGATAGCTTCATTAGTCCATTCCTACAATTAATCAATGTGTTAGAAGTTGCAAAAAACAGACGTCCTAAAATAACAGGAAATGAATTACATGCCTTAACAGGTTGTATGTCCAAGACAACAAAATCCACAGGATAAATGAATTTATCGACTTGTACTAACACATCTTCAATTATTCCTCTAGGCACTTTTACAGATCTATCAACAAGTAAAAGAGTTATAGAAGTTGGTTTTAACTCACCTAGATTGAGACTCTGAAAAATTGAATATGGAAGTAAATTCACACTAGCACCAAGATCAAGTAAGGCTCTTTCAATTTTATGCTTTCTAATAAAGCAAGAAATTGTCGGACAACCAGGGTCTTTATATTTGAAAGCATTATTATTCTGAAGAATAGCACTTAGTTGTTCGGTTAGAAAGGCTTTCTCTTTCACATTCAGTTTGCTCTTCACAGTGCATAGATCTTTCAAAAATTTAGCATAGAAAGGAATCTGTTTAATAGCATCCAGCAAAGGTATATTGATTCTTACCTGTTTGAAAATTTCAAAAATTTCAGAGTTGTGATTAACTTTCCTTTGTTTGGTCATCGCCTGAGGAAATGGAAGTGCTGGCAGAGAATCAGTCTTTTCTTTGCAATTTTCATATTCAACCCCTTCCTTACCCTCAGAGATTGACTCATCATCTTTTTTATAAGGCTCAAGAGAGGGTTTTTCAATAACCTTACTAGTGCGTAGAGTAGTGACTGATTTGACTTAATCCATGTGTTAGCTTTCGGAATTACTTGCATTTGCATTGTATTGCCCCTTGGGATTTTGTTGTGGTTGAGATGGAAACTTACCTTTGTGTTGGAAACTGAGAGCAGATGTTAATTTTGCAAGAGTATCTTTAAAATCTGTCATGTTTTGAGCAAGTTGAGTATTGATTGTCTCTTGCTTTTCAATGAATGCATGCAATATTTCCTCAAGATTTCTTCTAGAAGGTGGAGCATAAGGAGGTGCATATCCATGAGAATTTCAGAAATTATGGTGTGCTTGAAATGGTGGTTGTGAAGTTTGTGCATCACTCTTCCAGCTAAAATTTGGATGATTTCTCCAACCAGGGTTGTATGTTTGTGAGTATGGGTTATGGTTGGCCCTTTGGAAACTGTTTAAAGCATGGGCTTGTTCATGGAGACATTCCTTAAAAGAAGGCAAGGTTGAACAATTATCGGTTGAGTGTTCATTGGTTTCACATATTTAACATGCAATGTTTTCAACATATTTTAATTGACCACTCTTTTTCAATTCTAGTGCCTCGACTTTTCTAGCTAAAGATGCAAATTTGGCTTGAAGGTCATGATCTTCCCTAAGGTTGTACATACCT
>SRLM01002987.1:639-13450 GCA_015708895.1 Populus ilicifolia
CATTTACCACAAATTAAAGGTATCTTATATTATTAGATAGATTATTATAAAACGTACTTTAGTTAAGGAGTTATTGATACTTTAAGTGCAAAATGATGATATAAAACCATGATAAAAATGCACTTTTGAGTACTAATCACACACCCCAACTAGCTTATTACTAGTCCCTAGTAATCAAAGCGTTAAAATAGAAAGATAATTTGCAAATTTCACAAAGCAAGGTATTCATCATTTAATTTCCATTACTCTATCCAGATAAACAAACTCTTGTTATATTTATATACCTGCTCAATACCTCTTAACAAGATATTCAAAAACCTTTTTTCTTATGCTCAATGTATCAACACATAATTATAGGGCTTTTCTTGGAAGAAAACAAAATTTGCGTTCTAATGTTTAAGGTTAACTTCCTTAGGCTGGGATTATTATTTTTGTCTCTTTTTTCTTTAATATATATACATATAATTTAAAATACCATGCATCTTTAACCCATGTAACGAGCTTTCAGCTAATGACTCCCAGACCAGTTGGTCTTAGAGTATTAGGTGTTAAGACACCCTTACGAGCTTAGTAACTCGGGTCGCAGATACTAATATGTAGATAGTGCAATGTTTGATTCCCATAAGCTTTTCTCATTAACCCATGTAACAAGCGTTGGGCCAATAGCTCCCAAGTCAATTGACTTTAGGGTATTAGGTGTTAAAACACCCCTTCGAGCTTAATTGCTTAGGTTAGGGAGGCTACGAAACCAAACTTATCTATATTTTTATTATTATCATTTCTTTTTCTTTTTCTTTCTTTCTTTTTTTTTCTTTTTCTCTTGTTTTTTTGTTTTTTTTATACTATCCCTTTTCCTTAGTTGTTACCTTTAACAAAAGAACATAAATAATGTAATAATCCAATATGCAACCCACAATTATATGTTGAAGTGTGTGTATGTAAATTAAGGTTTAAGAATACATGTTAAACAAGTATATGAGCAGACTTAAGTGATAACAATGCAAGAGTTTGTAAATCTAAATATTTCAAGAAGTATTATGATAGACCTTGTTATGAATGGTTACTAAGATGCATCTCAAGAGTCACTTTAACAAAGAGCTCCTTTACTTTGTCATCCTAATAACAACCATTTTGCACATGCTTTATGAAATAGAAAACATATATATTTTTTTTTAGCTACTACCCTCTCCCCCCAACTAAAAAAAGACATTGTCCTCAATGTTTAAAGGTAGAAAAATAGAGTATAGAAGATATCACCTGAAATAGCGAACACTGACAAACCTGAAACACACTGAAACAAATATAAGTAATAACAAAACACAATAATAAAACCAAAAGACACAAAGATTCACAAATGAAGGCTCAAATCCAATCTAAGCTTTTTACGGCTTTCCTTGGTTGATCAATTTATACGACTCATGGGAGGATCAATTACAGGAATGAAAGATTATAGTTGGTCAATCAGTTGTTTAACAGTAACAGCAGAGATTATGATTTGTCGTGCAGAAGATGTTAGAAATTCTTGTTCCACAGTGTGATCAAGAAAAGACAACAACTTATCATAATAACCATTAACATTTAACAAACCTATGGGTTTATGGTGAATGTGCAGTTGGGCCCAAGATGAAATATCTCTTCCAATGTGCCAAGACCACCTGATAATCGGACTTTTGCTTCAATCAACCAGCGAATATCTTCAGGAATTCCATGATTCATTAACAATCTCAATCTTGCACATCTAGCATGGTAAATTTTTGTAATCGCATTCTAAGGTAGAGCAGGAAAATACTTTTTCAATTTTGCAAGATTAGTGTCCATTTTCAAATCAGAATTGGAAGAGAGATTCAAAGAATTGTAGAAATGTATATACAGATATCAGTTATTGTGGGAAACTGAAAGAACCAACTTAACTCACAGAGTACCGTTATCCACCATTTGACCGGGGTGAGAGAAACTAGCAAAAATCACTCAAAAAGAAACACAAAAACAATATGAGAAAAAAAAAATAATCAACCTTTATCTACAAGATCATTCAAACCAGTTGATTCATTTTTACTAGGAAAATTCTCAAAGTAAGCTTTCAAACGATGTTCATTTTCCTTAAAAACATTGTCATTCATTGAATTCTCAATATCACAAGCCCTATAAGAATTGCTCCATCTTGATCATAGCTCTCTAGGGAATGCATAAAATTGAGAATTATAAAACAAAATGTTTTGACCAGTATCAACTTTTTGACAATTTTCACAAGCTTTGCAGAATGCATGTTTGTCTTTGAACATGGTGGGCCAATAAAATCCATTTTGAAAGATTTTTGCAACAGTCTTATTTGATGAGAAATCACTTCCACATGCATCAGAATGACAAAGTTTAATGACACTACTTACCTCATTGTCGGGAATGAATCTTTGAAATATTTGATCAGGACAATATTTGAATAAGTTAGGGTCATCACCATAAAAGTTCTTCACTTCGTTCAAAAACTTTTCTTTGTCTTTGGTACTCCAATCAGCTGGCAAATCTCCTAAAGCAAGAAAATTAATATTTTTATCATACCAAGGCATTGGATTAAGAGAAAGTAAGGATTTGCTAGGAAAGTAATCATCGATTGGTGTGATGCCAGATGTCGAATTTGTTGTCATTGTTGACAAAAGATCCGCATCAACATTTTTGGTGCTTTTTTCATCCGTGATTTCTTCCTCAGAATAAATCATTTGCAAATCTTTTGATTCATCCAACTCATTTTCACTTAAAGTAGATTCAAGTTGATCATAAACTAATTCATCAATATGATCTACTTCTTGTAAAACATTATCATCTCCAGGTTGCTTGCAAATATTGAAAATATTCATCTCCAATGTCATGTTTCCAAATGATAGCTTCACCAGTCCATTCCTACAATTAATCAATGCGTTAGAGGTTGCAAGAAATGGACGTCCTAAAATAACAGGAAATGAATTACATGCCTTAACAGGTTGTGTGTCCAAGACAACAAAATCCATAGGATAAATGAATTTATCGACTTGTACTAACACATCTTCAATTATTCCTCTAGGCACTTTCACAGATCTATCAGCAAGTAAAAAAGTTATAGAAGTTGGTTTTAACTCACATAGATTGAGACTCTAAAAAACTAAATATGGAAGTAAATTCACACTAGCACCAAGATCAAGTAGGGCTCTTTCAATTTTATGCTCTCCAATAAAGCAAGAAATTGTAGGACAACCAGGGTCTTTATATTTCAAAGCATTATTGTTTTGAAGAATAGCACTTACTTGTTCGGCTAGAAAGGCTTTCTTTTTCACATTCAGTTTCCTCTTCACAGTGCATAGATCTTTCAAAAATTTAGCATAGGAAGGAATCTGTTTAATAGCATCCAAAAATTTCAGAGCTGTGATTGACTTTCCTTTGTTTGGTTATGGCTTGAGGAAATGGAAGTGCTGGCGGAGAATCAGTATTTTCTTTGCAATATTCAGGCTGAACCTCTTCCTTACCCTCAGAGATTGACTCATCATCTTTCTCATAAGGTTCAAGAGAGGGTTTTTTAATAAACTTACCACTGCGAAGAGTAGTGACTGATTTGACTTGATCCATGTGTTGGCTTCCGGAACTACTTGCATTTGCATTGTATTGCCCCTTGGGATTTTGTTGTGGTTGAGAAGGAAACTTACCTTTCTCTTGAAAACTGAGAGCAAATGTTAATTTTGCAAGAGTATCTTTAAAATATGTCATGTTTTGAGCAAGTTAAGTATTGATTGTCACTTGCTTTTCAATGAATGCATGCAATGTTTCCTCAAGATTTCTTCTAGAAGGTGGAGCATAAGGAGGTGCATATCCATGAGAATTTTGAAAATTATGGTGTGCTTAAAATGACGGTTGTGAACTTTGTGCATTGTTGTTCTCACTTTTCCAACTAAAATTTGGATAATTTCTCCAACCAGAGTTGTATGTTTGTGAGTATGGGTTGTGGTTGGCCCTATGAAAACTGTTTAAAGCATGGGCTTCTTCATGGAGACATTTCTTAAAAGAAGGCAACGTTGGACAGTTATCGGTTGAGTGTTCATTTGTTTCACATATTTGACATGTAATGTTTTCAATAGATTTTAATTTACCACTCTTTTTCATTTCTAGTGCCTCTACTTTTCTCGCTAAAGATGCAAACTTGGCTTGAAGGTCATGATCTTCCCTAAGGTTGTACATACCTCCACTAGATATATGAGGTTGAGTTTTACTCGGTGCCTCATAAGTACTTGCAGTGTCCTAATTTTGAGCATTTTTAGCTAACAAGTCTAAGTACTCCATTCCTTCATCAGGGTCTTTATCTTCAAAAGTTCCATTGCACATCAATTCAACCATTTGTCTATCTTTAGGCGTTAACCCTTTATAAAAATATGAAACCAATCTCCATGTTTCAAAACCATGATGAGGGCAAGTACTAAGTAAGTCTCGATACCTATCCCAACATTGGTAAAATAATTCTCCTGGTTTTTGAGTGAAAGTGGTGATTTGTCTTTTGAAAGAGTTTGTTCTATGAGATGGGAAAAACTTCTTTAAAAATTATTGTTGCATTTCATCCCAAGCACGAATGGATCCTGGTCTCAAATTTTGTAGTCATGTTTTAGCTTTATCTTTTAATGAAAAAGGAAAAAGCTTTAATCTGATGGTGTTCATGCTACAATTCGAATTATTATATGTGTTGTAGACCTCCTCAAATTCTCTTAAATGCAAGTACGGATTTTCCAAATCAAAACCATGAAAAGAAGGTAAAAGTTGAATAATGTCTAGCTTAAAATTAAAATGAGATGCATCCCCGGCATATACAAGAAGAAAAAAGAAAAAAAAACAAAGTTATATACAAGAAAACGTGAAAAGAGAAAATAAACTAAAAATTATAATTTACACAAAACTTAACTCCCCGGCAACGGCGCCAAAAACTTGACACGACGAAAAGATTAATGTCTTCTCCCAAGTGTAGGAGTGTCGAAGTAATAAATAACCCGGCAAGACCAGGGTCGAACCACAGGGAGGATATTGTACAAATTATAAATAACAACAATACAACAACAACAACAACAACAACAACAACAATAACAACAACAACAATAATAATAATAATAATAGTGGTAGTAGTAATAGTAATAAAGAAAGAGAAGAAGATGATGATGATGATGTATTAAAGTAAGGATTAACAATGATAATAACAAATGTCAAGGTTAGAGGTTCCACTAATGGTATGTCAAACAAGTATAGTATAAACTCTTATTGTTCAATTGGAAACCACATATAAAGGAGGATCCAATCAGATTATAGATTGTTAACATGATTACATTAGTCATCTTATTCAATTAATGCTAATACTTGTAAATTTCGTCAAGCATTCATGATTATAACTTATGTTAACAACAAATCAAGTTCCTTTCATAGCTCAGGTGTCGGTTATACCATACAGTATGGGCTATGAAAGTACCAAGCATTTGTTGTACCAATTGTTATACAACATAAATCAAGATTAATCATTTAACAAGCAAAGTATTAAAGAGTGAACAAGATAACAAATATAAAACCTGTTAGTATTAAACATTAAAGTCCATATTAAGTTTATACCATACTTATTCTTACACCATTAGTGTAACCTTTTCACCTTGACATAATTAACTTAGCTAGACATAATAAAAGAAAGAGAAATAGATAAATAAAATAAGAAAATAAATAAGATAAGAGTTAACAAAGGAAAGGAAAGGAAATGAAAGGCATAAACTTAATATTAATGAAAACAAAGCATAAAGAATACAAAGAGAGAGAACAAGAACATAATCTTGATCTGGACATCGAGATGCCTAAATGCATGGCAAATGCCTCCTTTTATAGGCCAAAATTGAGAACTATTGATTTGATGACTAATTGATGAGTAGGTGGTCAACCCTTGACTTGGTGACAATCCTTATCTTCTCTTGTCTACCCCAAACGTCATTGATGACGTCAAAATTAGAGCCACTTGAAAACATGAAAGTTCTAGGCAATTGTCCTAGCTTTCTTGTGTAAAATATTCAGCTCATTTTGATTTCTAGAACTCCAGATATGGCCAAAATACTGAATAGTGCTCGAGCTGGAGGACAGATTCGGGCTTCTTTGTTGTTGCAATAATTTGGACTTGGAAATGGCCTTTTTAGATCTTGGGCTCCATATGAAAGTTGTAGGCCTATGTCTTACCTTTCCATCCATATAAAGTAGACCTAAAGCTGAGATCTATAGCTCCAGATATGACCCAATTACCGAACAGTGTTCCAGTTTGGATTGCACCGACATCTCTTTTCTAAGTTTGATCATCTCTTTGCCTTTGCAATTGAAGTTCTTAAAGTCATCAATCAATCCTTTCATTTATGTGATAGGCCTGCATTTAAAATGGACATTTACCACAAATTAAAGGTATCTTATATTATTAGATAGATTATTATAAAACGTACTTTAGTTAAGGAGTTATTGATACTTTAAGTGCAAAATGATGATATAAAACCATGATAAAAATGCACTTTTGAGTACTAATCATTGTGCAATTCTTTGAATCTCTCTTCCAATTCTCATTTGAAAATAGACACTAATCTTGAAAAATTAAAAAAGTATTTTCCCACTCTACCTCAGAATGCGATTACAAAAATTTACCATGCTAGATATGCAAGATGAGGTTGTTAATGAACCATGAAATTCTTGAAGAGGTTCGCTAGTTAATTGAAGTAAATGTCCGATTATCATGTAAGTCTTTCAATTCTTTCATTTCACACGTACCTAAAATAGATAAAAGCACTTTTGCAAAGAAATGTCATGCAAAATGACTAAAAGTCTGTCATTGATGTGCTAGATGGACTTATAATGCACAATGTCATTCTTTAGGAATGATATCTTTAAAATGTAAGGATAAAATACAATTCATTAAGGATGGCCTATGTAAGGAGTCTTTAGATAATCTTCTATCAACTCTTAAGACACATTCTAGTGGAGATGTACATCGTGCAATTCACGATTTATGATCCCATTTTCATAAAGAACATGATCAACTTAGTCTTAGAAATATGACTAAAAAAGACCCTGTTTGCCAATTTTTAAGAAAATTAGATAGGAAGCCTATGCTCAACCCATAAAGGGCATTTAAGCCATTATTGGACATAAAATCAAGAGAAGATGTGAGCCATAATCACAACTACTTGTATATACACATGCTTTTTCAAAAATAAATAAATAAAGAGAGAGAGAGAGAGAGAATGTGTGTGTGAGAGAGAGACTCCAACTAACTTATATATAAATGGTATGACTACCTTTTTAATTTCTCATCCATAAAATCCTCTCTTCCTTCCTTTCATTTCTACTCAACCTATATATTCAACAAATATAGAATTGTGTAAAAATAGCAAGTTTCTTAGATCATCACATAAGAAATATTTATGTTTTTTATGTATCTAGTCCTGGAAAAGAAAAAAAGTTTTTAGAATCAGTAAATCATCTTGGTTAGGTGTAGCTAAGAGAAAGATTCATTTAATGTATAGGGGAGATAGTATTAGGTTAATGGGAGGTGTGTTAATAGTTGTATTTTTAGGAGATAGTCAAGTTTTGGGGGTCGTCTCCAAAGCTTTAGCATAAAGGGACATCATTGGAAAAATAATTAAAAACGAATTACAGGTCTTCACAATGTCTACTCGAATGAATACAATATTTAACCATGTTGATGCCTTCATTGTCTTACCAGGTGGTCTAGGTTCATTGAAAGAGATCTTTCATATTTTATTTTGGGTCAAACTGCACATTCACTATAAACCTATAAGTTTGTCAAATGTAATGGTTATTATGATAAGTTGTTGTCTTTTCTTGATCATGTTGTGGAACAGTAATTTCTAACATCTTCTACACGACAAATCATAATATCTACTGCTACTACTGAATAATTGATTAACCAACTACAATCTTTTCATTCCTATAATTGATCCCTCTATGAGTCACATAAATTGGTCACTTAAGGAAAGCCGTAAAAAGTTTAGATTGGATTTGAGTCTTGATTTGTGAATTTTTATGTTTTTTGGTTTTATTATTATGTTTTGTTATTTCTTATATATGTTTGATTGTGTTTTAGGTTTGTTAGTATTCGTTATTTCAGGTGATGTCTTTTATATTCTATCTTTCTACTTTAGGACATTGAGGACAATGCCTCATTTTGATTAGGGGGGAGGGTAGTATTGGGTAGTATTTGATATTTAAAAAATTAATTAACTGTGTTTTCCATTTCATAAAGCATGTGCAAAATTGTTGTTACTAGGATAGCAGAGTAAAAGAGCTCTTTTATTAAAGTGACTCTTAAGACGTATCTTAGTAACCATTATTAACAAGGTCTATTATAATATTTCTTGAAATATTCAGGTTTACAAACTCTCGCATTATTATCACTTAATTCTTCTCATATATTCATTTAACATGTATTCTTAAACTTTCATTTTCACACACACACTTTAAAATATAATTGTGGGTTGCATATGATATTATAAAATTATTTATATTCTTTGTTAAAGGCAACAACTAAGGAAAATAGATAGAATATAATTTTCAAAAAGAAACAACAAAAAGAGCAAAAAAAAATGATGATAATAAATATATAGATAAGTTTGGTTTCGAGGCCTCCCTAACCTAAGCAATTAAGCCCGAAGAGGTATTTTAACACCTAATACTCAAAAGTTAACTGACTTGAGAACTATTAACCTAACACTTGTTACATGGGTTGAGGAGAAAAGCTTAAGCGAATCAAACATTGCACTATTTACGTATTAGTATTTGCAACCCGAGTTACTAAGCTTATAGGAGTGTCTCAACACCTAATATCCTAAGACCAACTAGTTTGGGAGTCATTAGGTGAAAGCTCGTTACAAGGGTTAAAGATGCATTGTGTTTTAAGTTACATGTATATATATTTAAAAAAACAAAAAAGAAAAGAAAAAATCTCAACAAAAAAAAGTTAACCTTAAAAATTAGAACAGGAATTTTGTTTTCTTCTAAGGAAAAACCCATAACTATGTGTTGATATATTGAGCATAAAAGGAAAGGTTTATTAATATCTTGTTTAAAAGATATTAAGCAAATATATAAATTTAATAAGAGTTTATTTATTCGAATAGATTAATGAAAGTTGAATAATGAATACTTTACTTTGTGGAATTTACAAATTGTTTTTCTATTTTAAGGCTTTGATTACTAGGGACTACTAATAAGCAAGTTGAAGGGTGTGATTAGTACTTAAAAGTGCATTTTTATCAAGATTTTATATAATTATTTTGCACTTGAAGTATCAATAACTCCTTAACCAAAATATGTTTTATAATAATATATTTAAAAATATAAAATATTTTTAATTTATAATAAATATTTATTTTAAATACATGAAAAAAATTGATTGAGGAATCTTACACTATTTCTTCAACTAAAACTTCTCTGCCCCATGCCAGAGTGGTTTTTGCTTACTATGTGAACCTATCCAGTGGAGTTCGAGGATCTTATCAAAGCAGGAACAGAGTCATGCATCAAACTCGTTCCTCTGCTTCACCCTCTTCCCTTTGCACCAATAACGGCATCTTCTCCGATGACTCAAGGGCGGGAGCAACGGCGAGCACTAGAAAGGTTGGATTTTTCCATCCCATTTCTGAGTTTCATTGTGGTTCGACCCATCGGTCAACTTCAAAGCAAAAGGTAACTTCCACTCAGCCATCAGGGTTCGTTCCAGCCTCCACAAGGGCTACCTCCAGGCCTTCCATTGACATTCTTGTTCGAACATAGACGAAGGACAAGAAACCCCAACAAGGTACTTCTTAGTCTCCTGGTCTTGTTCATTTCCCTGATTTTGCATCCTCTGCTTCGTGCCAGCTTAAAGATACAGACGTGGCTAGCCTTGCTGATTTGGGGAAGTTTTGTTTAATTGGGTTTGTTGCTAGAAAGTTTCCTGGTTATGCATCCTTGTCTCAATATATTACGAAAAACTGGAAACATCATGCAAACTTTACAATGCATGATTCTGGGCGGCTCATATTTGCATTCCCCACTGAACATGAAATGCTGGAAGTTCTTGGCGAGGGACCATATTATGTGTTTGGCAGCCCGTTACTTCTCCAGGTCATGCTCGATTTTTTTTATTTCAAAGCTAATGACATGAGCAAGTTGCCCACGTAGGTAAGATTCCCCAACTTGCCTCTTTGGTGCTGGATCCCCCTCTGTTTATCCAAATTGGCTAGTGTTATTGGGAAACCAACACACTGTGATGACTCTACAACGAATATGACAAGTAGGGAAACCAATGCACTGTGATGACTCTACAACTAATATGACAAGGCTATCCTATGCCCGGGTTCTTATTGAGGTTGATCTACGAGGAGATTTGCCCAACTCTGTAAATGTTGTTCTCCCTAATGGCTCCAACCTTGCTCAGCAAGTTTTGTATGAATCACTCCCCCGTTTTTGTAAATCATGTCATGTCCTGGGGCACACTGAAAATGCATGTCGCAAAGGAACAAAGTCAAGTGCAAGACCAGGCCTCAAGTCATTCATGAAGTCTCTGATTCTCCTTCTGCAGATACAGTGGCAGTTGAGAAACAACAACTATACAGTTAGGGGCCTCTTGTGGACACTCCTATTGATCCTATATCCACTGAAGTGACCACCTCTAAGTCTAGAAGCCACTTCTCCCCTAGGCGTAAAAAAAAGCAAAATGAACCCAAGCCAGCCTCAGATACTGAAAAGGGTGAGGAAGCTTTGCCGGTTGCCAGACAATACTTAACCAGGAGCAAAGCTAGAAAAAAGGAAGCTCAATCCAGTTTGGGTAAACCGGGTTCATCCAAGGCCCCTGTGCTCTTACATTGAAGCTCTGGTGATCCGGCACCATCCTTATTCTTGTGCAGTCATTCTGATGGGTGGTGCAGGATTTTCTTGCTTGCTGTTTTGTTTGACTTGTTGATGGCTATGGCCTGCTGTTTCGCTTGTTGCCTGTTCTGATTATGTTTTTCAGATTATTCCTTCCTTGCTGCCGTTTTTATGTTTTGCTTACTAGTGGCTAGATCCTTACTGGTTCTACTAAGAGTGTTCCTTGTGGTTTTCCTTGGTGCTGCTTTTGCTGCCGGTTGGTCTCCTGTGAGATGCATCATACTTCCTGGTTCGTTACTGCGAGATGTGGCTTGCTGTGATGTTTGGCTGTTTTACTAACTTGTTTGTTCCCTGCAAGAGGCGTTGGTTGTCAGGGGCTCAGTTTGTTGATGTAGGGAAATCTTATCTTCTTGTTCACCTTAGTGGGAGTATGTTCCCCTGGGCTTTCTGCATTTTATTTTGCTATACATGAGGGCTGTTTATGCTTTTTTTCCATAGTTTTCCATGATGGCTTTTTGGGAGCAAGGGCTCTATATACAGGGGATCCTTTTTTTCTTTGTTCAAGAGAGCATGTTTTCTTTGTTAGTGCTTGTAAAGTCCTGCTGGTTTCTAGATTGTATGGTAAGTTTGTCTTATTTTTTTTATCTATATAATTTTTATATTTAATAAAAAAAATTGATTGATAAATTTAAAAACTGAAATTAAAAGGATAAAGAGATAGTCAAACTTAGAAAAGAGATACTGGTGTAGTTGACACGACAACAAAATTAATGTCTTCTTCCAAGTGCAGGAGTGTCGAAGTAATAAAGAACCCGACAAGACCGGGGTCGAACCACAGGGAGGTTAATTGTACAAATTATAAACAACAACAATAGTAACAAGAACAACAATAATAGTAGCACGAATAATACTAATAATACAAGTAGTAGTAGTAGTAGTAGTAGTAGTAGTAGTAGTAGTAGTAGTACTAACAACAACAACAATAATAAATAAGAAAAAGAAGAAAAATTGATGAGAACTTTGAGATGAAAAATTAAAGTAAGGATTAACAACGATAACAAACAATGTCAAGGTTAGAGGATCCATTAATGGTATGTCAAACAAGTATAGTATAAACTCTTATTATTCAATTGGAAACCATACACAAAGGAGGTTCCAATCAGATTATAGATTGTTAACATGATTACATTAGTCATCTTATTCGATTAATGCTAATACTTGTAAATTTCATCAAGCATTCATGATTATAACTTATGTTAACAACAAATCAAGTTCTTTTCATAGCTTACGTGTCGATTATACCATACAGTATGGGCTATGAAAATACCAAGTATTTGTTGTACCAAGTGTTATACAACATAAATCAAGATTATTCATTTAACAATCAAAGTATTAAAGAGTGAACAAGATAACAAATATAAAACATGTTAGTGTCAAATATTAAAGTCCATATTAAGTTTACACCATATTTATTCTTACATCATTAGTATAACCTTTTCACCTTGACATAATAAACTTAGCTAGACATAATGAAAGAAAAAAAAATAGATAAACAAAATAAGAACATAAATAGGATAAGAGTTAACTAAGTAAAGGAAAGGAAATGAAAGGCATAAACTTGATATTAATGAAAGCAAAACATAAACATTACAAAGAATATAAAGAGAGAAAGCAAGAGCATGATCTTGATGAGAACACCAAGATGCCTAAATGCATGGCAAAAGCTTCCTTTTATAGGCCAAAATTGAGAACTATTGATTTGATGACTAATTGATGAGTAGGTGGTCAACCCTTGACTTGGTGACAATCCTTATCTTCTCTTGTCTGCCCAAAACGTCATTGATGACGTCAAAATTAGAGCCACTTGAAAACATGAAAGTTCTAGGCAATTGTCTTAGCTTTCTTGTGTAAAACATTCAGCTCATTT
>SRLM01002988.1:0-16572 GCA_015708895.1 Populus ilicifolia
CTCCTGCACTTGGGAGAAGACATCAATCTCTTTGTCATGTCAATTGGTTTCTGACAAGATTAAAAGATTGATATCTTTTTTCAAGTGTAGAAGTGTCAAAATAATAAATAACTCTGCAAGACCGGGATTGAACCACAGAGAGGTTAAATTTATAAATTATAGATGACAATAAGAACAACACAACAATAACAACAACAACAACAACAACAATAATAATAAAGAAAAGGAAAAAGAAGGAGAAGGAGAAGGAGAAGAAGAAGATGAGAACTTTAAGTTGAAATATTAATGTAAGGATTAAACAATGATAAAAACAAATGTCAAGGTTAGAGGATCCACTAATGGTATGTTAAACAAGTATAGTATACACTCTTATTATTCAATTAAAACCACACATAAAGGAGGTTCCAATCTGATTATAGATTGTTAACATGATTATATTAGTCATCTTATTCAATTAATGCTTATACTTGTAAATCTCGTCATGCATTCATGATTATAACTTATATTAATAACAAATCAAGTTCCTTTCATAGTTTAGGTATTGGTTATACCATACATTATGGTCTACGAAAGTGCCAACCATTTGTTGTACCAAGTGTTATACAACATAAATCAAGATTAGTCATTTAACAAGCAAAGTATTAAAAAATGAACAAGATAACAAATACAAAACATGTTAGTATCAAACATTAAAGTCCATATTAAGTTTATACTATACTTATTCTTACACCGTTAGTGTAACCTTTTTACTTTATTATAATAAACTTAGCTAGACATAATAAAAGAAAGAAAAATAAATAAAGAAAATAAGAATATAAATAACATAAAAGTTAACTAAGTAAATGAAAGGCATAAGCTTGATATTAATGAGAACAAAGCATAAACATTAAAAAAAAATACAAAGAGAGAAAGTAAGAGCATGATCTTGATTTGGACACCAAGATACCTAAATTCATGGCAAATGCCTCATTTTATAAGCCAAAATTAGAAGTTATTGATTTGATGACTAATTGATGAGTGAGTGACCAACTCTGGACTTGGTGACAATCATTATCTTCTCTTGTCTACCCAAACCGTCATTGATAACATCAAAATTAAAGCCACTTGAAAACATGAAAGTTGTAGGAAATCATCTCAGCTTTCTTATGTAAAAAATTCAAATTATTTTAACTTCTAGAACTCCAAATATGGCCCAAATACTGAATAGTGCTTGGGCTAGAGGGCAGATTCGGACTATTTTTGTTGTTATTCCAATTTGAACTTGAAAATGACCTTTTTAGATCTTAGGCTCCATATAAAAGTTGTAGGCCTATATCTTACCTATCCATCCACATAAAGTAGACTTAAATATGAGATCTACAACTTCAAATATAACCCAATTACCGAACAGTGTTCTAGTTTGGATTGCACCAGGATCTCTTTTCTAAGTTTGATCATCTTTTTGTCCTTTCAATTTCAGTTCTTAAATTCATCAATCAATCCTTTTATTTATGTGATAGGCTTGTATTTAAAATAAACATTAAAGGTATCTTATATTATTAGATGCATTATTATAAAATATGTTTTAGTTAAAGAGTTATTGATACTTTAAGTGCAAAATGATGATATAAAACCTTGATAAAAAATACATTTTAAGTACTAATCAGTTTCACTAGTTGTAACAAAGTTTGCTTAAATGGACGAAGATGGAATAATGAAAATTGTATTTATTACCCATTGTGAATTGTTAAAATAAAAAATATTAAAGCTAGAATTTGATTTTGGTATTTGAATAATTGGTATTTTCTTTTAGGTTTGGTTTTGTAGATAAATATGGTAAAAATAGCGAGAATATATCTCTTCTATATTTCTTATTTTAAAACTATTTTAAAATTAAATTTATTTTTATATTTTATTTTTTTAACTAATCATGTTTTTTATTTTTTTTATTTTTTAACAAATGTTTTAAAAGTTGTTGATAAAAGGTAAAAATCGAAGGATAAATTAGGCAATTAGCATCTAAAATATAATTAATGCTAAAATAATATAGGCTGAAAATATGGTCAAATAAAAAAATTTAATAATATTACAATTCATAAACATGACATTTTAATAATGTCGTGGTTGAAAATCACAACATACATGTCACATTTCAAAACTATAACAACTGATTTTATTGTTTAAAACCACGATATTAATGAAATGTCATATTTTTTAACCACAAAATCTGATTCAATATCATGATATCATGGTTCAATGTTACGGTTCACAACTACAATATTCTTAAGAAGATTGTTTTGAAAAACAACAAGATATATAATAAAACAATTGGACAGTAGTCAAAATGATTAGACCATTTTTGCTACATTAAGGTTTTGGGTTATTTTTGTGTTTTAAGCTTGAACAAATTTATAAAATCATAATTTTTGTTAATTGAAAATTTTATTTACTTAATGATTTTAGAGAGTTAAAATATTTATGATTTTATCAAGATTTGGACAAAGTTTTTTCTGTATAATGAACCATGCCTAAAATTTTATATCGCTTAAAAAACCTGCCAAAAACCATAATAACAACAATTAATAAATTCTAAATAAACTCAATATATTCTCATATTCCATAGTCATAAGTAGCTTTAGGAATGCACGCGTATGTACACAAAATAAATATAAAATGATTCAATAATACAATATTCAACCAATCCCAAAATATATAAACTTAACTCATCTATCTATCATCATCTACGTCATCTAATAGATTATTCGAACTTATCAATAGAACAAGTAGATCCATTTCCTGCTCTTGTTTGAATGGTCTCATTTTTTGCCATGGCATTCTCAAAAGTAAGTCTCTCTCTCTAAATGTTTCAAGTCAAGTGTGGTAAACATTTAACTACTAGGATGTTACAATGTGAACTACACTTTCTTTATCAGAACTATACAGATAAAATGCAACCTTTTGACCATACCATAGCAAGAAACCAACATAATATCAATAAAATATTTGTTGTTATCTAATTTTTAACCCATATTTTTATAAAAAAAATTAAAAATCCAAAAATATAGGAAAATAATGAAAATATAAAAATATATATTTTTTAATATATTTGCATCTTTTTTAGTATTTTTAGCATCATCTCAAAAGAATTTAAATTTTAAAAGATCTTTGGAATACTTTCAAATTTTAACGTGTTGTTTTTAACATCACTAATTTTTTCTCATTCGAGTCGATGTTAATAAAAATAAATAAATTTACAAAAAAGAAGAAGAAGTTGAGAGACTAAGTTTGGAAACCTAGCGATATCTCTACCTATAAATACTGGTCTCCACAACACATACAAAGAGCAAACAATTTTGGAAAAGACTAAAATTATACGGCAACACAAAAAACCCTCAGTAACCTTACCTTTTTGAGCTCCCACTCTAAGGCAACCATAACTCACCCTTTTAAAACCAAATGAGTTGCAGCCCCTCAACTCTTAGTTTGTTTGGAAATGAAATCACCATCTGACATGACCAAAAGAGTAACATCTTCTTTCAAGTGTAGGGGTGTCAAAGTAACAAATAACCTAACAAGACTGGTGTGAAACCACACGGAAGTTAACTATATAAATTATAAATAAAAACAACAACAATAAGTTAAAGAAGACTTTGAGATATAAGATTAATGTGAAGATTAAATAATAAAAATAAATATCAAGGTCAAAGGATCCACCAGTGGTATTTCAAACAGATACAGTACAAAATCTTTTTATTACTCAATTAAAAATCACACACAAAGTAAGTTTCAATCGGATTAATAATAATAATAATAATAATAATAAGTTAAAAAGGACTTTGAGATATAAGATTAATATGAAGATTAAATAATAAAAATAAATATCAAGATTAGAGGATCTACTGATGGTATTTCAAACAAATATAATATATACTCTCTTTATTACAATCGAAAACCATACACAAAGTAGGTTCCAATCAAATTATAAATAATTAATATGATTACATTAGTTATCTTATTTGAATAATGTTATTACTTGTAAATGTTGTCAAGTATTTATGATTATAACTTTTGTTAGCAATAAATCAATTTCTTTTCATAGCATAAGTGTCGGCTATACTATACGGTTGGATAATAAAAGTACCACTACCAAGTATTTATTGTACCAAGTTTTATATAATATAAATCTATATTAATCATTCAACAAACAAAGTATTAAAAGTGAATAAGATAACAAATAGAAAAAATGTTAGTATCAAATATTAAAGTCCATGTTAAGTTTATAATATACTTATTCTTACACTATTAGTGTAAACTTTTCACCTTGACATAATAAACTTAACTAAACATAATGAAAGAAGAGAAACATAAATAAACAAGATAAGAACATAAATAAAATATAAGTTAACTAAGTGAAGAAAAGAAAATGAAAAGCATAAATAAAAGATTAATAAAAGCAAAACTTAAACATTACAAAAATATAAACAGAAAGAGCAAGAACATGATCTTGATCAGAAAACCCAAATGTCTAAATGCATGACAAATACCTCATTTTATAGGCCAAAATTGGAAATTATTGATTTGTTGACTAATTATTGAATGGGTGGTTATATCTTGACTTGGTGACAATCTTTATCTTCTTGTCTAAAAAAAATATTATTTGTAATAGCAGAATTTGAACAAACTTGATTCATAAAAATTCTAGAAAATTATCTCAGCTTTCCAACAAAAAAATTAAGCTCGTTTGAATTTCTAAAACTCAAGATATGGATCGAATACTAAACAGTGTCTAGGCTACAGAACATATTTAGATTTCTTCGTTGTTGCTAAAATTTGGACTTCCAAATAGTAAAACTAAGTCTTGCATTCTTTATGAATATTTTAGGCCTATCTCTTAAATTTCTAGCCATATATTTAAATCTAAGATCTACAGCTCCAGATATAACCTAATAACTAAACAAAGTTCCAGTTTGGACTAAACCAGCATCTCTTTTCTAAGATTCACCCTCCTTTTGGTTTCTCAATTTCAGTAGTTGAATTCATCAATCAATCCTTTAATTTATGTGATAGACCTACATTTAAGATAAATATTTACCATAAATTAAATGTATCTTATAGTACCAGACTTGTTATTACAAAACATGTTTTAGTTAAGAAGTTATTGATACTTCAAGTGCAAAATATTGATATAAAACCTTGATAAAAATACACTTTTAAGTACTAATCACTGTCCCTCCAGGGTCCTTGGTTTTTTCCCTCTCCTAGAACTAGAGAATTAAAGACCCCCTACCATTTCATTTCTTGTTGGTCCTCATTCCATCTCTCAATCAGCCCTCTCTCTTTACCAACACCAAACCAGATCTTTCCCCTCATTTTCTTCAACCACAGTCGCCTCCTCATTTTCCCCGATCTCCATCTCACAACACAAAAGAAATCCACTATCAACACCAAAGCTTTTCCCTCAACAGCCTCTTCTTCATCTTCAATCTCCTTAACAGCGATGGCCACAGACAAACCAAGACAATCCCCACTTTTTTTTCATCTTCTGCAACTGACCACAAGCAACTCACAAACTTGTAGCCATTCCACATAAGCCGCACATCTTTCCTACTCCATAACTGTCAGATCTACCACCTAAAGAGGGAAAGAATAGAAAAATCAAAAAGAAGAAAGAAGATTGAGAATAGATCTGGAAAAAAATAAGAAGGAACCAAAAAGTTTGCTTATGTTTTTCTTGTTTTGCAGGTCACCACCAATGAGGAAAGGAAGAAGGCATTCCCAATCCACCAGTTTTCTTGCCTTCACCGGCAATAGCGTGTGAACCCACTGGCCGCTAGTGGCAGCGGCGTGTGGAGCAGAGGCGCCGCCACTATCCTTATTGTCTTTGAAGCTTCACAGCACTATTCCTGTGGTTACACTATTCTTGATTCTATTTAGGGGCTCTATTTATAAATTTAAATTGTTTAATGTGTTGTTTATATTAATTCCAACATTGAGTATTTTGTAATCTGAAGTCTTGGTATGGGTAAAATATAATAAAAGTGATATGTGTGTATTTTTTTCTGTATGTTTTTTCAAATGATAAAAATTAAAAATACAAAAAAAATAATTGTTTTAATTTTCATAAAATTTGGTTCATATTTCAAAAGATATCAAAAAAATATTTTTCTTTTGAGATTTGGGATTATAATCTTATACGTAAAATGTATTCTTGACATTAAATAGAAAAGTTTGTTTTGTTTTTATTGATGTTAGAGCAATTAGGTTTTTTTATCTAATAAGATAAAGATCTCCTTACCAATGAGAAATTATTTTTTTTTTAAGAAATCATTGGCAAGACACCTTTTAAATCACATCAAATCATGAAGCACCTTACCTCAAGTAGGGTGCGTTAGGGGTGCTAATACCTTTCTTAGCCACAACCAGTCCCTTAGGCTTGAATATTTAACAAAACTAGTACACTTGGGTTTCTTAGTAACTCTGAATCAAATACTAGGTGGCAACTACTTAAGAACAAGCAAATGAGTAAAAATCATCAACACGATATTTACTAAATCTTATTATTTCTAAGTGCGACATATTAGTTGTCGCGCTTCAAAATAACAACATTTAAGTAAATGTTGCGCTTTTAAAGCACAAGATGGTCAAACTATACTATTTTTTCTTAACCGGTGTATAATAGTCAATTGAAGCAATTGAACGATTTAAAAAATAACAAAAACAAATCTCAAAGCTGCTAAAATTAAGGGTCTTGATGAGATTTTTTATATTTAAAGATCCGACAGTCCACATTGTGATGCTGCTAAAATGCACTTCGAAAACTCTTATAAAAATTCAAGTACAATCTAATATTCGGGTAAAAAATTATGACCCTTTTAAACTATTATTATGGTCTAGTATGACCAAATCTCTTCTTAAATCTAAACATGTTCTATTGATCCATAAATGTATTTCTTAAATCATTAATCTAATTTTTTTGAAATATATCTTCATTTAATTATGGCAAACGCATTTAAGTATGGCAAACATATATCTGACTATGGCTGAAGCATATCTGATTGCTTACAATCACCCATTACCAATTAAACAATAATTTTTTTAAAAAATTTAATTAGAGTTTATTTTTTAGTCTATAGATTAAATAAAAATATATGTATTTGAACTCATAAAATATATTTTAAAAAAACTTCATAAAATTATAATTTATATACAAAACAATAAAATGATTGATATAAATAGATTCAACTTCAACTAATGAACCAGCCAGTACAAAAAATTGTAATTCGACCATATCACCCCTCAACATGAACATAATATTGTTAAACTATATTATTTTATTAAAAAAATATATTGTATTATTCTATCAAATTTGTTTTTGTTTACCATCCTAATTCCTAATACTTCCAAAAAAAAAACCCGTTAAAAATCCTATCAAATCTGCCACCATAAAGACTATTGATAGCCCCGTTGTTTCACTCCAGGCGGCACAGCAGTACTAAACTGCAGGTAAATAATTTGTTTTTACTGCGGTTCTTTAAAATGTATTATTTTTTCAAACATTTATTTTTACTGTACTATTTTATCAATTATTTCATCTTATTTTTTTACTGTGTTGCAAACCCAGAACACTCCATTAAATAGAAGAAAGAATATCTTGAGAGAAAGGGTGGTCAGATTCCAATTGGAGATCAGTAATATTTATAGACAGCAAAAGCTGGTAAGATTAGAAAACAAGTTTTTTTTTTTTTGTACTTTTTCTAGAAGCCCACTTTAATTTTCAAGCTAATATCGGTCCACCATGACATTAAATAGAAGAAATAATATTTTGAGAGCAAGGCTGGTCAGATTCCAATTGGAGATCAGTAATATTCATAGACAGCAGGAATGTGACTAAAATTAAAGGTTATGTACCCTAATATAATATTGTAAATTATATATTAGTCCCTCTTATTTGAAAAACAAATTAAATATTTTTACAATTAAAAATGGTCAAGTACTAATTATTTTGTCTTAAATCTAGAGAGACTATTTAATTGGTTTTACAAAACTAAAAGACTAATTTATAATTTATCAAACCTTCTCTCAAGCAATGGCTAATTTATAGGAAATATTATACTATGTTCAATTCTTTTCCTAATCTCTTTTAATTAGGACGATACTGTCATTTTAATGACCAATTTGCTTTTTATAATTATAGTACACTTTAGACCCACTTTGTTATCTTCTTTGTCTCTTGTTTTTTCTTTGTATTTTTGTTATTAACATTAACCAAAAACAAATTAAAAAGTGTAGAAAATTATTATTAATCTGCATCCATTGCACTGTGTATTAGAATAATAATTCATAATGTTATTTTACTTTATTATTTAAAAAAATATGTGTTTATTATTGATTTTTTATATGTTAAAAACTTCACTTTATAATTTTTTTATTTTTTCTTACTAATTTCAAAGAAAAACCATGTTATTAAACTTTATAAAATCCATGAACTTGATTATAAATGTGGCTAGTTAACCTAGTTTGGAGGTTTGATAAGTTTAATTTTTTTTCAAAATTTTTAATTATATTCTTAGTTAGTGGTTTAATTGAGAATTCAATTTTGTAATTAGTTTCATTTCTTTTTCTATGAAGTTATCATGATTTAAAAAAAACTTTTGTATTGGAATGATGTTTTAATTTTATGATTGTCTATTTTTTGTTTCTTATTGTTAAATTTTATATAGTTTTGAGAGAGAAAAAATAAATTATAATCCCACTAAAATCTATAATCTAGTTCACAAGTTTGGCATGCTAGCCTGGGATACCTAACTCACAAGTTTGACAAGATTATCTGACTTGCATGTTTAACTAGTTTACCTGCCAATTATTTTTTTTTGTTCTATTGTTGTTTTTTATTTACTTATTTTTTTAATTTTATCTTTTAATATTGGATTAGTTGAGAAATAGAATGCATGATTTATTATTTTTTTTATAAGATTATCATTGTCTTAAATAAATATCTTTTTTAGGTTGATGCTCAATTTTATGAGCATTTATTTTTATCATATAATTGAATAAAAAGTTATTAAAACCAATATATTCCATGACATAGGTCGCAGAGGACCATAGTTGATCCAATCTTTCATTGTCTTAATATCTTTTATCCATGTTATTATTAACATCATAATCCCTAGGTTTAATTTTAACCATTTTATTTTTTGAATCAAGATTTTTAATATTTATAAATCTTAAAAAAAAATTAATCAGGGTTTACAATAACACAAAATATTAATTATACAAATAGGTCACCCTTTTATTTTGCTATAATTTTGCCTATAATAGATTATCAAAGTTTGGATGCATGCTCTGTTTTTTTCAGTGGTTGAGCCTTGATTAATAACTTTTATATTAGGTATATCTTTATAATCATCACCTAGATTCATAAAACAACCACCGATACAATTAATTGATGAAGTAATAGGGTTCTTGTTGGAATGGAACTTGTTTATTCTTGAATAAAAAGAAACATACTTCTCAAGTGCAATACTGCACATAGAGACAAGTGTGCGATCATGCATTGCTCCCCACACAAGTATGTTAGCATGAATCCATTAGTAAAACAAATCCAATACATCTGGAAAGCACAACTTCTCCATAGCAATTAATAAAAGATGACTTATTTTCTTATAGAATTTTTAAAATGATGCCCTCTCTTTCATTGTATCTTACTGCAATTTTTGCTTAACCATTAATTTAATAAGGGTTTAGGTTCTAAAACAGTATCTATAAGTAGAACACATGAAATTATAGGTTGCATAAAAGGTATTTTATTCCAAATACAAATGCATGGGTTAGCATAGTATTGTGTGTGTTGTATAGACCAGTTATAATAATTAAAGATCAGTCAAAACTATTTAAAAATAAAAAAAATTCACATCTTTAACCCTAACAACTTATAGAAATGGAATTTATATATAGAAAAAAAAAACCTCTTACTTGGCATTGGAGCCTAACAATATAATCAAGATTAAACAGTATCTTATTTTTAGAGACTATGATATCTTTATAGATAATATACATCATTTCTTTGAAATTTAATTGCTAATGCTAACCATAGAGTAACAAACTGTAATGTTTTGAATAAATGAGTAGGAAAATACAATAAAGCTCTTGGTGGCTTAAAATATGGGTATAAATGAATGAGGGGTAGTGTAGTAATTCAACAAAAACTTGATAAATATAAATAGAAAGTAAAAACAAAAAAAAACAAAAGAAGTGATCTGAAATTTGAGAGAGAATCGGCAGGAGAGAGAAGGGAGAAAGAAGAAGAAGAGAAAAGAAGGAAATTAGAAGAAAAATAGAAAGGAGTTGAAGGAAATAAGTTTAAAGGTAAGATTATATATAAATATGTGTTGATTAAGTTTTAATTTTGATTTTG
This sequence comes from Populus ilicifolia, assembly GCA_015708895.1. Taxonomy (NCBI): domain Eukaryota; kingdom Viridiplantae; phylum Streptophyta; class Magnoliopsida; order Malpighiales; family Salicaceae; genus Populus; species Populus ilicifolia. The sequence goes on from SRLM01002988.1 coordinate 10,394, forward strand.
ATAAATGTTAGGGTTTTGAAAATTTTATGTTTTGGGTTTGATTGATGAATTAATTGAATGTTATGGATTTGATTGTTATGGGTAATTGATTATTTGGTGGATTTTGAGAGATTGAATTGAAAGATGATGATTTTGAGTTATGATTTTGTTTGAATGGTGAAATTGTGTTAGAAATCAGGGGATAACAGTAGGTAATCTGTGAAAATTCTGGGTTTGAGGTTGAAGATGACAAAAATTCAATTTGGTCCCTCAATTTTGGAAAATTATAGTTTAGTCCCCGAACTTTGGAAAATTACAGAATGGTCCCTGGAGCGTATTCTGAGATTCTGAACAGAATTAAATATGAATTATGGGCAGAATTACTGTATAGTTATGAAATTTTAAAACTTTCAATTTAGTCCTCTAATTTGATAAAAATTACCATTTAACCCTAAAAAATTGGTAAAATTCCAGAATGGTCCCTGGAGTATAATGAGATATTCTGGACAGATTTGAGGATTAATTATGATCATAATTTCAGTATATTCATGGATTTATGATAAATTTTAGTTTGGTCCTCCAATTAGATGAAAATTACAATTTGGCCCAAAAAATGTGATAAATTCCATATTAGTTTCTAGCTGTGATGTTAGCTTTTTCAGATTGGTCTGATGAATAATTTAGGATTATTTATTGAATTATTACCATTTTGTAATTTGTTTTATTATGAAATTGATTTCGGGAAAACCGTTAATTTTTGGGTTTTTAAAAAAATAACTAGTTTAGTCTAAAAATATATAGGGTTATGGAATAGACCCTTAGTTAAGTGTATTAAATAGGTTGTATATTCTTTTGAGTCATTCTTGAGTATGTTTCCTTTATATTCAGATAATCCCGACATTCTACCGGCGGGACGTCAGTAAGATTTTCTTCGGTGTCTGCTTTTGACTTTTGTTTTGCTTCGAGTCAGGTGAGTGGATAATTTTCCATATGCATGAGAAATATTATAAATATTTGATTTGTTAATATGAATTGGATCATGCTTCTTGATAATATATATGATGATTACTATCTTTGTTATGATAAGCATGATCATTTGTTGAATCTGAATTCTTGATATGAACCAGTATGTATTTTGGATTGACTTCTGAATTGATAGCTCCTCATTTGATTGATGTCATGAGTTGAGCCTTGAGATATTAATATGTCTGTTTGAGTATGATTATGACCCTATGATATGTCAGTTAGAATACTCATGCTAACAAGGTAGTGTTAGTCTTTGTGCACATCGTATCTGAACCCTAGTTGGTCGGGGGAGTCATCAACCTGTGTGGACTTATCATCCCACAGTACGGAGCCTCATGCTCATTGCATTTTGATTTTCTGATGAATTTTACCATATGATATTCTTGTTATGGCCTATTTGATAAACCTTTTTATAAGAACCTAAAGCCATACTTGTATATATATTTCTCATTGTTGTATTATCTTGTGTGTGTGTATTGAACATTATCTACTCACTGAGTTGTTGAACTCACACTCTCACTATTTATCATTTTCAGGCTTATAGCTTGATAGCAGGTCACTTTTGTTGGACCTTCAGAACCTGCTCTTTTGGTTGTAAATTTATACATATTCCTTTATGTCTAGTTAGTGCTCCTAAACTATGAAATTACATTAACTCTTGTATTAAGACAATTCAAATATATTATAAAGTTGATTTTGTCATTAATGTTGCGTTGAACTCTGATTGAGTTAGGATACGTTTATGTGTAAGTTTGGGTTCGCATAGGTATGGAACCTTGGAGGAGAACCTTTCCTATGTGCCGGTCATAGATCCGGGATTCGGGTCGTGACACAAACATTGTTGCAAATCATAAACTCATTCTACAATCCTTGTTCTCACTTTGAAAAAGGCATATGAATTAACCAAGATCTTGATCAAAAGACTACTTCCATCTTCATAAAGGGCCATGTCAATCATTATACCCATGTCAAAATTAATAAAATTGATCTAACAAGGGAAATATTCGTACATTCATTTTCTTTATTTGTTTTTAATTATCAATTTTGTTTTTATAACAAAATCACACTTGATAATAAAATCATAATCATAATATATTTTTTTCATTAAAACCATCTTAATCAAGTTTACCTCCTTGAGCGGAAACAGGGGGCAGGCAAGGGCCTCGACCCCTATATGGAAACTGTTTTTCCAACCCCTCCCTTAATAATCTATATGGTTTTAGATAAAATATTAAAACAACTAAAATCTTAGCTCCCTTTAATTTAGTTTTTTTGGCTTCACCCCTGTTTGCTTCATTACAAAAAGACAACACTAGATTTATTGTTGTAACCCTAAAAGAAAATTTTGGGTTGCATAATAAGAATTTAAAAGTATAATAGTAATATAAATATAATTTTGCCCAATAAAATCACCCTTAAATTACGTAAAAACCCTAAATAACCATATTGGATTCAATAATATCGAACTCTTAGCTCATTAATTGAAAAAAAAAAATCAAACTTGAGATGGGTAAAGGGTAAGTACACTCAACGCTAGATTTACGAGCGTAGGGGGCTACTAGTATGTTTTGTTAAATGAAAAGGAATAATAAATGGGGAGAGGAGAGGAATTGTTGGTTTTAGTTTATTTTTAAACTACTAATGAAATTTTCATCAATAATTTGAAATGGTAACAATACTAACATAATTGTCAAAGGAATTTTTTAATTTTTTATTCCATCACCATTTTCATTGGTGAAAAACAATGGAAAATGTCTTGTCAATGTTTATAGCTTTTTCCTAATTTTCTACTATAATGGCTTATTCTAGATTATTCAAATGATCATATAAATCATGCATGATTTTATTGACCACCATAATATTATTATGGTAAATCATGTTTTTGCATTCTTCATTTATATTTAAATAGTGCTCATATTAACATTAAAAAAATTCAATGACCAATAAAAATATACTTTTTAGGAGTAGTCAATGCTAGCTAGCTAGTTCCCTGCATAACTAGTTATTGCCTTATAATATATCCATCTAGCTCATGAAAAGGATACATACAGGGTTGTAATATTTGTAATTAAGTGTAACATTGTCATTAAAAATGATAAAAACTTAAAGCATTTCATACAAACATTAAGATTTTGTTCTGATATAGTTTTATAGAGGCAAGTTATAAAAAGTCATTTTATGGCGTGTGGTGCATCTAATACTGGTTGTTTTATAAAAACCTATAGTAATGAACAAATATATCAACTTTTACTTAGTTGAGAAATTAGTCTCTATCTATTATCTACACTAAATGTTGTACTAATTAGTTTACCTATATTTTTTTAAAATGGTATAATTGCTAGTTAATGGAATATAATCTTATCTTACGGGACATTTTAATCTGATAATAATTACATGATCAATCATCCACTAATTAATTGGCTAACCATTAATTTTTCTAATCAATTAAGGTTCTTAATCTTTATTTCTTCTTTCTAATAAGGAGAAAGTATAAGTAAAAATTAAATCTTGAGTAAAGGCACTTAATAGCCTTACAAAATTAAACAAGGTGAATGTGTTTTAAGAATTCAAATTTTAAAAAGATATGTTCAATTTAAAAAGATATGTTCAATTTTGATTAGGAAGCATCAACCAAATATGTCCATATCTAGCCGGATATGTCTAGTTTTGATTTTAAAATATGCCTTTTAAAATTTTTATTTCTTTACAATATAGTCCTTAAATTGTTAATTTTTTCCATTTCAAGTATTTTAATATATATTAAGATATAATCCTTAAATTCATCAATTCAACATGCATTAGTTAGTCACACCTTCTATATTATATGATTGCAATCCAACACACACATCACCAAGTGATGAATTAATAGTTATTCATAATTGTTTTTTTTTAAATGAATCCATATATAAATTGTTTGATAAGTTAAAAAAAAATGTTTTTATAATAGCCAAAATTAAAATTAATATTGTATTGAGATTATGAGATTATATACAGAAAAGATATGAATTATTAATTAATGAATGATATATTAGGGACATGATTTAGTATTTGTTGATATCAAAAAACAATTTTAATTTTAAGTGAGATTTCAAAATATAATTTATATTATTCTCTCATGCACTTCTTTAAATAAAAGTCCCTTGAGCTCGAAAGTAATGAGAGCGGTTAAATTCTAACTTGTAATCACTCGATCAACAAAAATATAATATTATAAAACAATTTGTTAATAAACTCAAAGAGAGAATAAAAGGATTAAAAACAAGAGCTTAAAGAGCAAATATACTTAATGTAAAAAGAAACAAAAAGGCCAAGTTCATTAGAAAAAAAAAATCTAAAAAGCCAAGTTCAGATAACCTAACCAAGCTCTTTTAAGGGTCGCCAAAAGATTATAAGTGTCTTAACTTTGATAACTTGGCCACTCATGTGAAGCATGGAGCTGGAGGAGAAAAAATGTGATGATAGGAGAGTTAGGCTCGTTAAAAAAAAATAATAGTTTAAGTTATTATATAAAATTTTAATATATAATTTATATTATTAACTCATTTCTCAATTCCAATAAATATTATAAACAAATTTTTAAAACTTAATTTTGTAGATGATTATGGATAAATTTAATATACTCCCTAGCAATCTTACCGTTCACATAAAAGTTATTTATAAAATATAATCAATTAAATTAATTTATAAATAGTGTGTTTAGAAATGTATTTGTAATTATTTTTTAAAAGTGTTTTTCACTTATAAAAATATCAAAATAAATTTTTTTATTTTTTAAAAATTATTTTTGATATTAGCAAATGTAAATTATCTAAATATATGAAGCAAATAAAAAAATTAATTTTTTTAAAAAACATTTTATTTTTAAAATGCAAAAACAAAATATACTAACTTTAACTGAATTTCATAAATTAAAGGAAATGGACTTATGTACCCAACCACTTTTATCTACCTATTAATGAGAACATATATAAACCTATTAATGAGAACATATATGAAGATCATGAGAACATATATGAACCTATTAATGAGAACATATATGAAGATCATGATAATATATGGGATATTGTATATTATCAAAAAAACTATCTTAACTTAAAAAATTATCTTAACTTAATAATTTATATTTTTAAAGTAAATCTCAAAAATAATTTTATTACTCTTGAACAAATTCTTTTAAATAAAAATCTTTCAAGTTTAAAACTTATAAAAATTCACACAATCTTATACTTAATTTTATGATTAAAGTGAAATAATAAAAATCAAACTCGTGACTATTTGATCATTAAAAATTTAGTATCATATTAAAAAATCATTTCAACCCAACAACTTAAACTTTTAAATAACATTCCAAAAATAACTTTATAATTTTATATTACTTTGTGTTAGTAAATAATATAAAATATATTATAATACATCACTTAACAGCTTAATTTATTAAATTAAAATGATTCTTTCACATCCTATCAAAGTTTTATTAATCAAAATTTTATTAATCAAGCAATCACAAGTTCAAATCTTATTATTTATATTTATTTAATAAAAATTAAACATAAAATAATATAAATCTTTGTAAATTCTAAACCTAAAATTTTTTTACTTAAAAAGATATATTAAAAAATAATATAAATTAAATCATAAAATTTCACTTAAGTTTAAGTTATTAAACCACGGGGTTAAGATAGTTGAGATGCTATAACAAGCCTAATGCATATACTGTTCCAAGACATGTTGTCATGAATTTTGCATTAACAATCGGTTCCTGCAAATTCACTGTTTGACTATATCAACGTTCTGCAGATTTCTGCATGCCGTCCTTTAATCCACGTATTTCCTGAACTGCAGATCTTTACATGACGTTGTAGTTCCAGCATTGTCTGCAGATTTCTGCATATCGAACTTAAACTTGGTGTAACCTGGCTCAACTACAGTGCAGATCATATATATATATATATATATATATACACTTCCACGACTTTTGCATCGTAACTCTTTTCCTGTCACCGTCAAAAAAGTATTTATCTTTTTTATAAGAAGACCCCTGGATGTGACATGAATCAAAAAATAGTTAATGTACATGTAGAATAAATATAGAATCAACAAGGATGGCGGGTAACGAAATAAAAAGGAAGCTTTATCTATTATTATTGTTCAATCACACATGCAGAGTATAGAAT
>SRLM01002988.1:16806-58964 GCA_015708895.1 Populus ilicifolia
ATATATTGTTGGTTTTAAAGTTTTTAAATTTTCAGTTTGTAGAGTTGAAAATTAATTAATTATATCTCATTTTATCATTTTTTTAGAATTAAATATATTTAATATATAAATTTAACAAAGTACGTAATTCGCTAGATCAAATTAAATGGGAAAAATAACCTGTCAGCAGACACCTACCTCACCTGGCACTGATTAATGAGGATTATTTTTTCTTAATTTTACGGGATCCAAGATGTATAATATATTTCCTAAATAGACTTCGAGTTTTACTCTTGGAGAAAAAATTACCCTGAATAGAGACGGTAGAGCTGAAATACACCCGAATTAGGGGTGGAACCAAAAGTTTAGTATCGGAGGAATGAATACGAAAATAATTTACTTTTGAGGATGCGAAACATGTACAACTGAGGGGTATAATTAACAAAATCTAGAGTTTTAGTACTAAAATATAACATTTTTTTAACTTTTGGCACTTAGTTTCGCATTATATAAAAAATAAACCTAAATATTTAGAGGGGATAAATAAATAAAATAATATTAATTAAGTTGGAAACAAGAGGAAACATAGTGATCTAAAACATATATATATGTATATATAGTGATCCATGGACTTTGGTTAATTTATATTATCTGAAAAGAAAAATTGTAAAGCCAGAAGAAGTCCAATTCTTTATTGTCATTAGAAAGTTAATTAACTAAATTAGTAATGTCCCTTTATATTTGCGTTCAATATACAGAATGGTATATTTAGGTGTATGATGCATGCACGCACACACCGCATGAGTGTGTGTGTGTGTGTAGTAATTAATTTTTGAAGTCATTTTATTACAAAATAATACTTAATTTCGTGTCAGTTTGAATAATGATTGTGTAAGAAACTTGTGAATCAATACATTCTCTGGTTTAAAGCTAAATTAATTTGGCGTTCGGTTTGAGTTTGTATTAACCAAGTAGCTTGTGTAAATTTTAATTAATGTCCATGAGGTGTTTAGGTAATGGGGGCATTAACACTTTGGTTTTCAGTTTTTTGAGAGAACATTTATTAATTTTTTCTGTTATATATTTACACACACTAACCATATAAAACCCTTATTAATTAACTATATCACTATTATTAACTTTAATTAAAGGATTTATTTATGCATACTTAACTTATAATTCTTCTAACATTTTCACCCTAAAATGATTCATGAAATTATGTTTTTTTCTATTCCAGGGAAAATGTTAATAACTAATTTAGGTTATATGTGCGAGTGTGTTTCATTTTTATAGCGGCGAGGGACTCCACATGAGTGATATTTCATGCCTGAAATTAAACCTCTCTGAGATAATTGCAATGTAAATCTAAGTAATGCAAGTATAAGCATGCATGATCTCATCTTAGAAAGTAGATGATACGAATATGAGAGTTGGAGAAAGTGGGCCAGCTGAGTCCCTTTAAAATACCTGGAAAGGAGCAGAAAACACCCAGTAAATACTTTGTGATTCTCACATTTTTATAACGGTGAAACTGTAGTTTTTTATTTATTCCTGGTTGGATCTTAATGTTGTTTTCAAGCTAAATAACTTTGGTTGTTACAGCCTAAGTACTCGTCCACCTGTCCCTAATATTGTCCTTGTTCTCGATTTCTATTCAGCTTTATTTTGTTTTCACAAATTCCCATATGTATATCATCCCTGGCCAATAAAATAGCTACATTTAACAAGGAAAAGATAGGTGAGGGCCTCTGGTTCCCGCTCTCGTTTGCCATATTGCTCTGACTGGGAAGCACTTCCTAGCACTCATTAAATGACAGCTTGTTTTATGAATTTTGTGCTCCATTTTATAACCATTTAAACTCCTTTAAAAAAAAAAAAACAATAATCCACATATTAAGTACCTGTTTCTTTGTCGACGTTCGATCTGTACTCTTCATCAACGGCCCAAACTGAGTGCAGAGTCAATATCCAGTCTCCATGCAAACCCTCCACAATCCATTCTCCAAACATCACAAGGAACAACCGTCGGTGAACCCTTCTCTTTCTGCCACGAATTCTGTAACCTAACCCAGCAGCTAAACGCAGAGGCACAGTCCACAAAAGGCAACAACTTTTCCTTTATCACCAGCCAAACCATTACTTCTGGTACTGTATCATACAGCTGTTCTCTCTCTTTACTATCTTCTTTCGTTACCATCTCCACCATCTTCTTGTAAGCCCAGTTTATCCATTGTACGTGATTCAAACCGTCCGATATGAAACCGGGACACGTGTCCCCCTCCAGATTCCTCATTCTCTCCACGTCTGTACACCCTAATAATATAGCTCGACCATCCATGCATGTACTGTATATGTCTGTCACGCACTCTACCGTCACCCAGGATTCCGCTACTGTAGTTTCCCTCTTTTGAGGAAGCATCACGAACATCTGATCTGGCTTACCATAACCCTCAATCATGGGCTGCTTTTGCTTGAACTTAAAACACATGGGCTGTTCTTGCTTTTCTTGATCATTGACATATTCTTTAATATTATCTACAGCAAGATCTTGAGAATTATCATTACCGCACCATGTCTTTCCCATTCTTTCTAATTGCGACTCATCATCCTTCGATTCACTTCTCTCTGGTAGTAACTGTAAAGTAACAACACTGCTGAAATCACCTCCTTCTCCTTCCCCTCCTCTTTCCTTTTCTTGATCTGACGATGGTACTCGCGGCCCCCTTTTGCTTTTCTTCAATTTATTACTCTTACAAACCCTAACATACTTTCTCTTTCTTCTAGTTGTCTTCAAAGCTACCAATTCTTTGTTGCCAATCGCTGAAGAGCTAGAATCTAGATCGGTACCGGCAGCCGGCTTCGGTGCAATCGGTCGGAATCTATGCATTATCCGGTTGATTATCGTTTTATCCTGAGCACCAGCACGACCACAAGCGTCAGCAGCAGCTCCTCTTGTCACATGCCAGGCATGACAACCATCCATTTGCTTTTCACTCTCCCCCTCTCTCTATGAAAAAGACTCTCTCTCTCTCTCTATCTGGAGGTAGCTTAGTTCAGACGATAATCATAGGTTAGACGGTGAGAAGGTGTAAAAGCAACACGTGTTAGGGCAAGGAAGAAATATTTGGGAGATGTTTTTGGGCAGAAGTTCTGGGACAAGTGGGGTCCAGTGGGGGAGAAAAAAAAAGTAACGTAATTGAGAGCGTTGAGGATGGTCCCATAGTAAGGAACCAATTAGAGAAGGGAATGTGTAGAGCATTGCCGAAAGGATGGGGACACGTCACACGTAGCCTAGGCTGTGGAAGTAGAGTCACTGTTAACTGAAGTGGAAATGCCACAAAAAGCTGGTTCTGTTAGGTTCGAGAATGGGCACACGTGGTTTTCTTCTATTAGCATCCCACTTAAAAAACTCGTTCAGAATTTAATTCCTTTACGCGCTCCCCCTCCACCATGTTATCAACCCCACTAGGTACTAAAGTAGCCGGTGTCTCTAAGGCTTGTATTAAAATAGTTTGTATTAAAAAAAAAAAATAGTTTGTTTTTTTTATTTAAAAATATTTAAAAAAATAAAAAAAATTATTTTTATTTTAAATTAATATTTTTATTATTATTTTTATATGTTAATTTTAAAAATATTTTTTTAAAATTAAAAATATTATTTTAAAATTAAAAATATTATTTTAATCTATTTTTAAATGAAAAATACTTTTATAAATAATCATAACTATATTTTTAAATAGACCTTGATTAGTATTATTAATTAAAAAACATAGTTATAATACACGTTTTCTTGTATAAAAAATAAGTTTATGTAGAAAAATGGTTTATTAAAGAAAACTAATTTATGAAATGATTTAAATAACATTAATATAAAAATATAATAATTAAAAAAATAAAAAAAATCAGGTATGAACTTATAAAATTTATTGTCATACTTATAAAACTAAGATAATTTCATAATAAAAAAATTTGAATGATAAAATTAAAATAAATCAATTTAAAAAAATCAATCTATATTAACTTTTAGAAAAATTAATGATTATAATCATGAATCTAGAACTAACCTCACATAAAACAAACCATAAAAAATATCAAAATATATCTAAAAAAATCACATTAATAAATAAATAAAAACAAACAGATTTAGAAAAACACATAATCATGCTGGGTCATCCACATGCTAAGTATACATTAACAATTCTTTATATATATATAATACACATATCGAGTGACCTTTAAATTTACAACAAAATTAATTTAAAATAATAATAATAAAAATTCTTGTGAGATTGTTATGTTGATTTTTTTCTTTGAAAAATCGAAAGTTGTAACACTATTTGGAAAGATAAAAACATTCACGAGCAATAAATATTATTTTTTTTAATTTTAGAGTTAAATTATTAATTTTTTATGCAATATAAAATAAAATGATTAATTTTATATAACTTGTAAAAGATAATTGTGTCATAGTAAAAAAAATGTTACTTTAATGCCTTGTTCAAAGTTTTTTAATTAAAGATAATAATATTATTTCAGTATTCTAATTATAATTAATAGTAAAATGTCTTTTTTTCTCCATTTCTATAGCTTTTTTCAATTTAATTCAAGTTTAATCAGATATAAAATTTAGATTATTTACTAAACGAGTTGATTCAATATAATTAAAATTTTTAATTTTTTTAAAATTTATTTTTATTTTTTTAAAAATAAAAATAATTTTTAAATATATTAATTTATCATATTACTCAAATTAAACTCTATTAACTTTTAACAAGATGTTAAAAAAGAAGAGTTTAGTTTAGCATTATTATGATGACGGGGAGATATATATATATATATATATATATATTTGTGGAAGAGTGTCACGCGCCAGCCAGCTGGTGTGGAGAATGTGAAGAGAACTACTATAAGAATAGGACGCAAGAAAGATTTGATAGATTTGTTGTGCCATCTTCTTTCTTTAAGGGTAACGACCACATGCAATGATCGGGTTGGTTGCTTTCGGTATGGCACCCTGCATCCTTTCTTGTAGATCCACGCTTAAATTCGAACATCTGGTCGGACGATGCTCATTGCCTGAGTAATTAAAAAGATACTAACCATGTAGGTGGTGGACAAGTGATAAGGATTTAGGATCAAGGGGTTTGCTTCCTCTGTGGTCTCAGGTTCGAGTCCTTGATTGCTTATATGATGGCCACTGGAGGCTTACATGATCGTTAACTTCAGGGCCCGTGGGATTAGTCGTGGTGCGCAAAAACTGGCCCGGACACCCACGTTAATCTAAAAAAAAAAAAGATACTCGAAGTAGCATCAAGGGTCTTGCTCTAACGGTGAAAGGAGCTTGTCTCCTTTCACTGTACCTGGATTCGAGCCTTAACGTGCATGTTTGTCATCTTCGCGGTGCCTTACCTGCCTACTAGGTTTGCAGGGTATCCAGTGGGCCGTGGGGATTAGTCGTAGTGCGCGCAAACTGGCCCGAACACCCTATGTAAATAAAAAAAAAAAAGATACTCGAAGTATGGTAGGTAAACTGGTAGTTAGAGCTTGTATCAATAAATTTATTTTTTTATGTAATTCTAAATTCGAGTCTCTTGATTTTTAATATGATGGTTATTAATAATTTATATTATCATTAATTTTAAAACTTATAAAATTAATCCACATATATACAAATTAATTCAAATATCTAAAATAAATTGCAAATTCAACAATATACATATTTATTAATTGTTTTAACATAAGCTTAAAATGCTTTTGCAAATAATAAAAATAATTAAGGGTATATATATTATTCTATCTAATATTAATAATTAATGGAGGTATTTTAGTTAACAAAATAAAATTTCCATATTCTTCACAATAGTAAATGTTCTTATTATTGAAGAGCATCACATTCTTTGATTTCTAAGGGATGTAACATCTTCAAAAAATCTACATTCCTTCCGCAAGGAAATATAATTTCTGACATCTAATATCTTTTGATATGAAGAATTAATTTGAAATTCTTCCATGGAAAATAAACGCGCGCACGCGTTAATGCTATCCAAATGATGTACTGCGAGCTCTAATCTTCTCTTGTCGACAAAAATGTGTCTCCATCATATATGGAGAAATAGTTGACAATTATTGAACAAGATCTTTCTTTATATTTATTTCTTGTATTTGCTTGGAAAACGTCCAAATGATATACTGCGAGCTCTAATTTCTCAAAAAATGATTTTTCTTTTCCATAAAAAACATAATATAATAATAAGAATAAGAATAAGAATAAGAGGATCATTACCCATTCCCGCATGTGAACATATATATATATATATATAATGCACGCAAAGGTTATTCACCTAAATTCCAATCCAATCACCACTTAAGCTGCTCCTTAATGACGCAACCATTTTTTAGATTAATCACCAAATCTGCAGTAACCCCCGGTCACTTCCCGTCATCTTGCTGTCTCACCATCACCATCGTCGGGTACGCATCGTTAATCCAGTGTACCCTGTTTAAACCATCCGATATAAACCCAGAACACGTGTCGTTCTCATATTCTCCACGTCCGTACTAACCAATGACACCTTCTCTATGCACTTGTCTGCCATACTCTCCACTGTCAACTGCGTCCCCACTATTCTCTTTCCGGTAATGGGACCTGACATTTGTAAACCACCCATATCATCAAGCAACTACTGGTTATTGTTGACGCCAAATAATAAATCCTCGTCTTTCCTTATGATCGATGGAGAGGTGGGACTGAAAGAGAGAAACAACGGTAACCACCTGACAAACATCGCTTTTCTGGTATTAGATCAGTAGTTTCCAATCAGAAATCAATTGCAACGTTGGCTTGAGACCATGATGTTCTGTTTCTGTTACTTGATTTGATTATATTGGTATCATGTTTTGCCTTCCTGTCTTCTGATACTGCTCCAAACTATTCTTGTTAAACCTAACGTACTTTCTCTTCTTTCATCCTTAATAAACCAATCCATTCTTGGTCTCTGACTTCCAGTTACTGGAAATTTAGTCTCCTTTGACCTGTTTTGAAGCAAATTGGCTGGAATCCGAGCATTATCTGATTGATTATTATCTTATCTTTAAGCCTGGAGGACCAAGCTTCCACTGGCCACCCATCTCCACCATATAAATCTGCTCTTCCACCACCACTTCCACTTACTTCCACTCTCCCAGACAATCACTGTCGCTCTCTCTCTCTCTCTGACTGTAGTTGAGTAGGTAATCTCTCTGACGATAAGCATACAAGCGCATCAGGGTGGCTAGGTCTTCATGCACCACGTGTCTAGGGCTCCCACAACACAATGAAGATACCTGATTGGTTGATTTTCTTTCCGCGGGACCCACCCAGAAAGTACCAACAACGGCGTTTCTTGATGTAGCATGTTAAATCATCCAGTAAGAGATGACGACGTGTCGATGTTCCCTTGAAAGAAGATGACACGTGGGCTTTGTTTTGAGATAGCATTAAGAAGCTGTTGTTGGAGTTGGAATTGGATTTGCTTAGGAGTAGGTTCCAGAAGTCGCACACGTGTTTCAATCTTATTAACTTGGAAGTTGAACAAGTAATTTCGATTTAAATAGCTGAACTTTATTTTTGTTCTCCTCCACTCTCTCGATTTAGCGCGTGCTAGCTTTGCTCGAGAGAAAATTACTTCTGAAAATTAGCGAAGTTTTTTTCGAAAAAAGATTTTAAAAAATAATACAATAAAAATATTTTAAAGCCTCACTTACTTTTTAAAAAATCATAGCAGCTGAAAATCGTAGCTCTCACTTACAGTTTCACTTATCAATTTTTTTAAATCACAAAAATTAAAAATTATAATTTTTCATGGACTATATTATTTTAAAAAAATGATTTCTACCAATGTTATTTTTTCAAAAATTTGTAGACAATATTTTTTTTTTATAATTATTTTGTTTTTAAAATAACTCACATAAAATAAGTGTTTATTAACTTAAAAAATATAATTTATTATTTGTAGATCCTAGCATAATTTGTGTTTAAAATACAAGATAGTGGAAAGCAGTTTGAAGCTGTCTTTTCTAGTTCGTCCAGAGTGAAAATTCATCTGGATTGTTTATTTAAATAATAATAAAATTTAATGTTTTTAATTATATTTTATTTAAAAAGTTAGTATTTAACATTATTTTATGATACTTTATAAATTAGAGATCACAATAATGTAACACTCACATAATTCAATAATAATATCAATTTTTTTCTTGTTGATATTTTACCTGATTTTATTATAGACTAAAAAATCATAAAAATTATAATTTTTATCGGATGAATTTCATATGCAATGAAATTATATAGAATTTAATAAAATAATAAAAAATATTTTATATAAATTACTATTTATTTCATGTAGTAATAATATTTAAATCTATAATATTTAAATTTAAAATCATCAATATATATATATTAGTTATTTTATAACCTTAAGTTAAAAATTATTTTTAATAAAAACGTACCAGTTTTTTATTTAATCCTAATTTTATTTTTATTTTTAATTAAATATATATAAATATTAAATTATTTTTAATTAAAAATATTTTTTTTTAAATTATAACTATAAAAATTATTTCAATACCAATAACACCGTAAAAGAGAAAGAAGCATAGTGATGGTAAGGGTCCACGCACTAGTTTAGAGGGTGGGCTAAGGTTTCTTTTATTTAAATTCGACATCTGTACTATGAGGACGCGTGGATGGTCTGATAACTAATCGGATCTTATGGAAGATATCGTGAAAGGGAAAAGTCGTTCTCGTTTTGATGGGTTTGGCTCCCCTGGTCCAGTAATTTGCGTCCAATATCCTCCAATCACCATTCAGATTCTGCGATGTCCACATCATGTCAAAAAGGTCACATCGATTTTTTTTTCCCTTGTCTTTTTTTGTTGAAGCATGAGACTATAGTTCATTTCTCCCTTGGTGATTGGCTAAAGCTTTGTAGCATTTTTATTATAACTCTACTGGTTTGACACGGTTAACAAACAATCCTGATCTAAATTAACTTATAATAATAATAATAATAATAATAGTAATAATAATATGTTAATATTTTATATAAAAAAACTTAAAAAATATTTCAAAATATAAGTTACTATACTTCATATGAAAAGTATATATATATATATATATAGACACACACATGTAAAAAACATAAAGAAATATTTCATGTAAATAATTAAAAAATATTATATAAGTATATAGATTATAAGAAAAATATATGAGATCACACATTAATTTTATATTTTTTGAGTTTATTAAAAAAGTATAAAAAAATCAAGTCTTATCTAAGTTTAACCAAGTCAATTGTAAAGCTTGAGTTTTGATTATTTAAAACTCCATCAAGGTTTCGGGTCACTCATGTCCCGAGTCAATTTATAAAATTAGATTAGATTTTATTTATTTATTTTTCTTTCTTTCATTATGTTTAGGTAAGTTTATTATGTCAATGTGAAAAAGTTACACTAATCGTGTAATAATAAGTATAATGTAAACTTAATATGGACTTTAATGTTTGATATTAACATATTTTGTATTTTTTATCTTGTTTACTCTTTAATACTTTACTTGTTAAATGACTAATCTAGATTTATGTTATATAATACTTGGTACAATAAATACTTGGCACTCTCATAACCCATATTGTATGGTATAAGTGACACCTGAGCTATGAAAGGAACTTGATTTGTTATTAACATAAGTTATTAGCATTAATCGAATAAGATAACTAATGTGATCATGTTAACAACTTATATCTGATTGAAACCTCATTTATGTGTGGTTTTCAATTGAATAATAAGAGTTTATACTATACTTACTTAACATACCATTAGTGGAACATCTAATCTTGACATTTATTATTATTATTGTTTAATCCTTATATTAATATTTCATCTTAAAGCTCTTATCTTTCTCTTTTTTTTTATTATTATTGTTGTTGTTGTTGTTATTGTTATTTTTGTTATATTATTATCATCTATAATTTATACAATTAACCTCCCTATGGTTTGATTCTGGTATTGTCCGATATTTATTACTTCAACACTCTTATATTCGGGAGAAGACATCAATTTTTTAGTCGTGTCAAGTTTTTGGCGTCGTTGCCGGGAAGGTAAGTTGTTGTACAAATTATAGTATTTATTTTATTTTCTCTTTCCACTTTTCTTGTATATAACTTTGTTTCTTTTCTTTTTTTTTTCTTTTTATTCTATTCCTATATGTGCATGAGAGTGTGGTCACGTACATTAAGTGGTAGACTTTGTAGGGTATCCTAATTATTTTTAGAAAATATGGCTGAAGAAGATAATCAATCATTTTATAATGAGAATAATCATATTAAACACTTAGAGACCACATGAATCCTATAAGAACAAGTGCACCATCATGCATAGCTTTTACTCCTGATGCATCTCATTTTAATTTTAAACCAAACATTATTCAACTTTTACCTTCTTTTCATGATTTAGATTTAGAAAATCCATACTTGCATTTAAGGGAATTTAGGGAGGTCTGTAACACCTATAATGACTTAAATTGTAGCATGAACACCTTTTTTCTTTTTTTATTAAAAGATAAAGCTAAAACATGACTATAAAATTTGAGATTTGGATCCATTTGTGCTTGGGATGAAATACAACAATATCTTTTTAAGAAGTTTTTTCCATCTCATAGAACAAACTTTTTCAAAAGACAAATCACCACTTTTACTAAAAAAACTAGGAGAAACATTTTATCAATATTGGGATAGGTATCAAGACTTGCTTACTACTTACCCTTATCATGGTTTTCAAATATGGAAATTAGTTTCACATTTTTATAAAAAGGTTAACACCTAGAGATAGGCAAATAGTTGAATTGATGTACAATAGAATTTTTGAAGATAAAGACCTTGATGAAGCAATGAAGTACTTAGACTTGTTAGCTGAAAATGCTCAAAATTGGGACACTGTGGGTACTTATAAGGCACTGAGTAAAACTCAACCTTATACATCTAGTGGAAGTATGTACAACCTTAGGAAATATAATGATCTTCAAGTCAAGTTTGCATCTTTAGCTAGAAAAGTTGAGGAACTAGAATTGAAAAAGAGTGGTCAATTAAAATATGTGGAAAACATTATGTGTCAAATATGTGAAACAAATGAACACTCAACTAATAACTGTCCGACCTTGCTTTCTTTTAAGGAATGTCTCTATGAACAAGCTCATGCTTTAAACAATTTCCAAAGGGTTAACCACAACTCATACTAGCAAACATACAATCTTGATTGTAGAAATTATCCAAATTTTAGTTGAAAGAGTGATAATAACAATACACAAACTTTACAACCAATGTTTCAAGCACATCATAATTTTCAAAATTCTCATGGATATGCACCTCCTTATGCTCTACCTTCTATAAGAAATCTTGAGGAAACATTGCATGCATCATTGAAAAGTAAGAGACAATCAATACTCAACTTACTCAAAACATGATAGATTTTAAAGATACTCTTTCAAAATTAACATCTCCTCTCAGTTTCCAAGAAAAAGGTAAGTTTCCATTGCAACCATAAAAAAATCTCAAGGGGCAATACAATGCAAATGCAAATAGTTTTGAAAGCCAACACATGAATCAAGTAAAATCAGTCACTACTCTTTGTAGTGGTAAGGTTATTGAAAAACCTACTCTTGAACCTTGAGAGAAAGATGATGAGTCAATCTCTAAGGGTAAGGAAGGGGTTGAATATTTCATTTTCCCTGCTAGTACTTTCATTTTCTTATGCCATGACCAAACAAAGAAAAGTCATTCACAACTCAGAAATCCTTAAAACTTTTAAATAGGTAAGGATCAATATACGTTTGTTGGATGCTATTAAACAGGTTCCTTTTTATGCTAAATTTTTGAAATATTTGTGCACTATGAAGAGAAAACTGAATGTGAAAAGGAAGTCTTTTAAGCCGAACAAGTAAGTGTCATTCTTCAGAACAATAATGCTTTGAATTATAAAGACCCTGATTGTCCTACAATTTCTTGCTTTATTGGAGAACATAAAATTAAAAAATCCTTACTTGATCTTGGAGCCAGTGTGAATTTACTTCTATATTTAGTTTTTCAAAGTATCAATCTAATATTTTGGTTAATTGTCAATATAAAAATTAATTATGGTAAGGATACTTTGTTTATAGATGTAGAAGATGAAAAAATTTAATTTAATTTTCATGATGCAATGACATATCCTTATAGTAATGTTTATTATATCATATGTTATGACCAAGTTGATAAGTGTGTGCAACAAGTTTATGATTCTAATAATGAGAATGGATCAAGCATGGCTTTGAGTTATGACTATGATTTTACTCAGATAGAAGAGTTGGAGAGGTATATATATGTTTCCCAAAATGTGCATGAATCAGCATTGGCTTTGCAAGTTTTATAAATTGTTCCCCATGATCCAAGAGTCATTCACCCCATCATAGATAGTGAATGAGTGACGCCTATCCTTTTAGTGCCCCAAAAGATTGGAATTACATTGGAAGAAATATAAAATGATGCTTATAAGAATGTAAGGATTTACAAAGAAAAGATCAAAAGTCTTCATGACCAAATAATCATAAGAAAAAAGTTTGATGTTGGAGACAAATTCTTTCATTATCATTCGCGTTTGAAACTTTTTTCAGAGAAGTTGTGCTCTCGGTGGATTTGACTTTTTGTTGTTTCTAATATTTTTTTTCTTATTGTGCAGTTGAAATTATAAGTTTAGAAACCAATAAAGTACTCAAGGTCTATGAGCATCGTTTGAAACCTTTCTATAAAGGTTAGACGGTAGAATTCACTACTTCTACGGAAGTCAATTGAACCAATCTATGAAGAATGAGTATGCAACATGTCGAGCTAATAACATAAAACAAAAACACTTACTGAGAGGCAACCCAGCATAAAAATGAAAAAAAATTGCTTTCATTTTCCCTTATCTTTTATTTTTTGTAGTTTACTTTATTCTTGTCATTCTTGAATATTTTTATTTTATTTTATTTCAACAATAAGGACAATGTTGTGTTTTAAGTGTGGGGGTATTAGCAGAATGTTAGTTTTCTTATTTTGATTTTCTTTGTTGTTATAAAAAAACCTTTTATATTTGATCTTTTGAACTCCTATTAGTTTATGAGAATGTGAGTATTACATATAAGTATTAATTGAGATAGATAGAGATATTAATTGAATGAAGAATGTGCAAGCAAGTTTTAAGGTTTAATTGGTTTAAGGATTGACTTTAAGAATATATCATGTTAATTTTATAGTGCTATACCAATGTAAGTTGTTGAGCCTTTAATATTATATTCTTTAATTATGCATTCTTTTAGTGATAGGTATCTTTAGAACTTACTTCATATCTTGTTAAGATTATATTCGGATTACAGATATACATGAAAATGATAAAGACATTATAAATTTTAACCACTTGAGCCAAAAAACCAACTTAAAACATATTATTTTTAGTAAGCTCCTTTTGAGCTTGTTTATTTTTTCTTTACTTTATCTATGTATAAGCCTTAACTTTTTATATGCTTTCCTTTTCCCCTAACCAAGGATTAATAAAGCATATACTTATGATATCTCATGGAATTATAGTTGGAAATTATGTAAAAAAGAAGAAGAAGTGATGCTTGATAAAAAAGATAGGCAAAGTTGCCAAAGATAAAAAAAAATAAAAAAGAAAAGGTTTAAAAAAGAAAAAGGAAAGAAAAAAAATAAAAAAGTATTCCTCTATATTTTTAAGATTTTATGTTGAAAAAGTTTGAAATCAAAAGAAGTTAAGCATTGGTGATTAAAGATGAAAAATTTATATGCTTTGATAGAATATCTTGTTTGAAATATTATTTTTCAGAATGCTTTACTTTTTTTGGTTTGAACCTTTTCTCTTTTACTTTACCTTAACTTTAGCCCTATTACAACAAAAAAATAAGACTTTTTGATTCATGCATTGTTCATAAAATGTTAGTAATAAAGATGATATTGAAAAGCAAGTTTATGATATAACATATTCACTGATTGAATTTGAGAGATTTAAACACATAAGTCCTAAACACGTGAGTGTTGGAGTGTATATCAATAAGAGGACCTATCACTTAGGCATGATGTATATTTCATTTAAATTTCGATAATTAATTGAGTTTTAAAGTTTGCATGTATATAAATTCATAAAAAATTATACTCTTTATCCTTCTTGATTATGTTCTTGTTTATAATGCATATATTCTTAGATATTGATGGGAAATTAGGAGATTAGTTATAGTGATTTAATTGAATTTAACTTTAATTTGATTTTACCTATCCTTTTTCGAGTACGAGCAAGAGCTAAATGTAGGGATATTTGATGCAATAATATTATACGATAATTTCATCCATATTTAACTGGTGTTTTGCTTATATTTTATATATAAAATGACTTGATATTTTTTATTTTATGTTTTGAATATACTTTTGGATGAAAGATGCAAAAAGGAGTAAAATGGAGGTAATTGACAGATTTAACCTCAGTTGATATTTTGTATAGAGTGTGAGCTTTAGAGAACAAAATGAAGTGATTCTAATGGAATTAAAAAGCTAACATCGGAATTAAAAAGCTAATATATATAGCTTTTTGGACATCTAAGGCAAGAAAATAAAATAAGAAAGAGCATGAAAATCATAGCCTTCAAAGTAAAATCTTGCAATTTACCAGTGTTGACCTTTAACCATTTTGACTTGAATATCTGTAATTATAAAAGTCTAATTGATGCAAAATTATTTTTTTTTGGATTCTTAACTCAAATTCCTATAAATTCTCTAAATTTAAGAAAAAAATAATGTTATATGAGGGGGATATGAGTTTTCAAATATGACAATTGAATTCTGCCAATAAACAAGTTTCGTGAAGAAACGAGTTTAAATTACATTTTGAAGCATCTAAACTAATATGCAAGTTTTTATTTCAGTAATTTAGCTCTTCTAAGTTAAAACTTGAAGATTTCATGCAAGGTTATTTCTTATTTTTTAGAAAAATAACTATTGAAATATTCAAATATAAACAGTCTTTTAAAGGGAGGACTATTTTGTAAAATAGAGATTAGGGTTTTTTATAATATAAAAAGAATGAGAGAAAAGAAAAGGGTAGCCAGCGAAGAAAAGAAAAATGCCCCATTCCTTTAGGAAACCCAAAATCATGCATTCCTTCTTCTTTTTGATTAGTTGTTCAACAAACATGCAAGGATAAATTCATTTTCTTGGTTGTAAGGGCATGAAAATCTATGGATTTCAAGAATTCTGAGATTTATTTTTCCTTTTCTTTTTAGTTTATATAATGAATACGTTTATTCTCTTATACTTATTTTTTCTATGATTGTTTATTTTAATTGCAAGAACGAATTCTAAGTTATTATTGTAAACAATCTATTACTAAGTTTGCTATAAAAACAAGAGTTGTGACATATGAATTTATGGAGCAACTAAGTTTAATAATTGTGGTGGATCTACATTATTAATCTTAGGGAGAATATTCAATCAAATCAAACATAGATTACAGACAATTATGTTTTGTTGATTAATCAACTTATTTAGTTTTAAGGCTATTATTAAATTAAATTACTAGTGCGGACACTGTGGTTGTTTGGTGGTTAGGATTAGTTATATAGCGGATCCATTAACTAACCAATGTTAAAAAGAGATAAATATTCAGAATATAAATTGATGTTTTGTTTCCATGATTAGTTCTAATTTCTATAAGTGCATATGTGTTTGCGACCATGGTTTGTCTCTTAATAATTTTTTGATTTTATTAAATTTTGTTTGATAGTTTTCTCTTTTCTTTTGCTTTAGCCTAGATAACATCTAAACTTCCCCAAATTACATATCATCTAGCATAAAAATTTAACTTGAAACTTTTTTATGAGATCAACCCCTTGCTTGCTTTATATTATCTTGTGTGTTGTGTTTGAATCTAAAGTAATTAATTTGTGCAACAACGACATCACAACATAATGTAAGATATATTATTTCATCATTTAATGTTGTATAAAAGATATTTATCTTTCATTAATGCTATCATTAAAAAATTACTCTATACCTCTTTCATTTCAGTAACATGACAAGGTTTAGGAGTTATAAATACCCCTTGAAGAAGTGTATAATTTCTATTTTTTAAGTATTCATATCTAAATTCTCAGAACATTTATCATATAAAAATAAGAACAAACACTATTTTTCTTAGAATTTAAAGCCCATTTTTTTATTTATTTTAATTTCTTACTAAAAGTCATTGACTTTAAAATCTAAGGGTTCCTAAACCCCACTAAAAAGGACTGTTTTGCAAGTGTTAGGTTTTATACCATCGATCATATACTTTGTGAGCTCTAAAAAAAGGAATGTTGACTTGAACATGTGATTGTGTATTATTCAAACATTAAAAAAAATTATTCTTAAATATATTAGATTTTGAAACATCATTAGTTTACATCTAAAATTAATCATAGTTTTTAGTAAATTTGCTATAAAAAGAAAAAGAGTTGAAAACCTTTTTAGGCATGGTAACTCCACCTTATAAATGAACTTTTTAAAACAAGAGAAGTTTGATTTTGATTTCCACACGGAACAAGAATATAATTGAATTAATTATTATACATTCTATCAAATAATTGCATTTCCAACATTATCATTTTATATGTGTTGTCCATACATATTTATAAATAGGTAGGTTTTGACTCATTTTTATTGTATGAGTATTATGATTAAATTTTATAATTCACAAAAAAATTCTCCCAAACATTAAATTTAATTAAGTTAAAAAATTAATTTAAAAAAAATTCATTTCTTTTTAGGACAATTTCAAAACTTAAGATTTCTTTAAATATTAGTACATTAATGTTAATTTAATTATATTGTTTTTTAATATAAAAAAATATAAGACAAGAAAATAACATTGGACCATAATAAATGGAAAATAAAAAATAATTAGATAAAAAAGAAACATTTGGAAGCTTTTAATACCTTTTTTTTAATTTAATTTATTGTCTATGTACATGATTGAAAATTAAATTTTGCCCAAGATGGTGTCTAGGGTGGTTCTGCTGGTGGGCTTTTAGGCCCTTTTATAACCCAAAGGAAAAAAAATCTTTATTGCCGCCATCGATGCGATGTCGTTTCGTTTCCTTGCAAAATATAAATAAACCCAGAATCCTCCACAGCCCTCACTCCTAAGAAATTTCCCCTGTTTCCTAGTTAGGGTTTCGACTATATCTCTCTCTGAAACTGCAAGAAATCTGTTTCCTTTTAACATCGGTAAAAATGGCAACTGAACCGAAACCGGCAAATGAGGATGTGAAGATTGACTTGTTCGAGGATGATGATGAATTTGAAGAATTTGAAATCAATGAAGGTACTAATATTTTCCCTATTTTTTTTTGATAATCAAAGTAATTAGAAAAGCTATGCTCTATTGGATTTCTCTTTTATCGTTCCAAATTGTCAAGCTTCGAGGATTTATATTGATATTACCGAATCATTCAAATTTGAAGTAAGTTTGGTAGAGAAGTCCATGGGTTTTTCACATCTGCGGATGATGAATAAGGCAATGATTATGATCTTTCTGGACCCACGGTGGATTATTTGAAGCAAATTTGTTTATGCAGATAGTTTTCCAAGGTGATGAAATAAGTTGCTAACGTATCCTATTGGATGCATGGTAGGAATTTTGGTAATTTGTTTGTTATGATGTGCTTATTTGTTTGATTATGGTAATTAGCCGTTTGAGGAATTAAGAAGTTGGTTGTCGCTTGATGTTACTCTTATCATATATTAATGTTGGAAAAAACTACGAGTGTGTATATAATTTGTGCGTTTTTGGATCACAATGAATTGAAATAATGAAATTCTCTTGGCTTTGTTTGTTCTATGTAGTGTTGGTACTTGTATTTGTTAAAACAAATATGAGATCTCAAAATAGGAGTAGTATTATTTGTCCGTGTTATGGATTATTGTTTCTTTTCTGATGATAACTATAAATGACAGAGTGGAGAGAGAAGGAGGAAGGGAAAGAGGTGACACAGCAGTGGGAGGATGATTGGGATGATGATGATGTCAATGATGACTTCTCACTGCAGCTGAGAAAGGAATTGGAGAACACACCAAAGAACTGAGTTGTTTCTCTAACTTGTCAGTATATTGTCTCAAATGTCATTTTTGTGTTTGAGCATGAAATTGTTTTCTATATCTTTAGTATGGAAAAAAAAAAATGCTTGAACTATCAAGACCAGAAGTTTGGTGCAAAATATTAAGCTTCCGGGCTTAAATTCTGTGTTTGTTAGGGATTTGTACCTGATGAATTGCTCTTTTCTGAATTACATGTTCTGCTGTTATTGTTCCAATGTTTATCGATAACATTGTAGCATGTTGTTACCTTCCCTTGAAGTTTCTATGTTACGGCATTAGAGCACACTTTTTACCCGATCCATTATTGTGAAATTATGAAACACTTGGAGTTGGGAATTATGCACTTCAATTAGGGTGACAACAGCGATTAAAGTGCTAGGAATATCATGATTTGTATGGGATTCAACTTTATTATCAGTAGAAATATCTACATGGTGCTTCTCTTTTCACTCATTCTACTAGTCTCATGGCTTCTTCTATTTGGAAAGCAATTCATTGCATTGTCTTTTATATATATATGAAGGTTATACTTGGTGTTAGTGATAGTATGAAAAGTTTATAGGAGTATTATTCATATTTTTTATTACAATGAATAATTAGGCCAAGACACTAATATATTATCATTTTAAATATTCAAGCCTTCTGATTATCCTGAGTTGAACTATGATTACTTAAGAGAAATAAAGTATTATTATCCACACCCAACAATTTAAGTGTCAACATGAGCTTTAATAGCAATAACTTTTTCAAGCCATGTGCTTATTTTGGTTTTCATAAGTTTATTTGAGAATAAGCTCCACTCTCACAATCATATGGGTGAATTATGGTAAGGATGCTCCTATAACTTTGACATTACATCGGTAAGAGTTATAGAAATTCATTAAGACTTCTTATATAAAAAGTCAACCTCCATATGTTATAGGATGAATGCACTCTCAGCACAAGAAGGAATACAAAAATTTAAGGAATTAACTGTTTAAACTAATTTAATGCATCCCTTAATGCCATCATATAATTTTTTTTTCTTATTGAACCTGGTTATATCAACTTCGGTTCCTAGTTTGGGAATCAACATACACAAGTCTTGTAATTATTAGTTTCTATCCTACTCCCTCGATGTGCTCCTGGATTTTTCATTTGCTAAGTCTTTAGTTAATGAATCTGCAAGAATATTATTGGATTTAGTGTAATCTAAAATAATGCCACTAGTCAAATAAACTCATAGTAATGTGCCNNNCCTATTTATAATATAGGTCTGAATTTATCATTATATAAGAATGGTTTTAAACTCTACCAATCACAATGGATCAAAACCGGTGGAACTGGGTTTTTCTTAAATGGGATTCCGTAAAAGATCTTTCAACCAGTTCACTTCTTGAGGCTAAAACAATTAGATCAAATTCCACCATTGAATTAGAAATTATAGTTTGCGTGGGTTTTAGAATATACATGCTTGCAATTAATCAAATTATATTTTCTCTACATTTTCTCAATATAATGCTACTAGTCTAGAAAATATCATCATGCAATTTGGTAATTTTCATATAAAAATGAAATTTTTCTTCGCCAAGATCTATCAAAATATCCACACGGTATATTTTTGGTCTCTTTAATCAAACATAAATTTGAGCTAAAAATTAATAAAGTATCATCTTAGAGGCAAATATAACATGTTTTTTTTTCCTATAGATTTATAATAAATGCATTTTATTGCTTTCATTTTGTTTTGTAGCTATTATCAATCATATAGGAATTATTTTTTTATGCCATTATTTAGAAGGTTGCTTTAAGCCATATAGAGATTTAGTAAGTTTGCACTCCTAGCTTCCTTAGCTAGGCTCGATGAAGCCTTCGGCTTTATCCATGTAAATTTCATCATCGAGGGCCCCATTCATATATATAAAAAATAGTTTTAACATATATTTAATGAATTTTAAGATCATTATAATGGCTATTGCTATTAGTAATCTAATAGATGTTATTCTAATGATAAAAGATAGGGTATCATAAAAGCCAAGGTCTAGTTTTCTTTTTCTTAAGCCTTTAGTAATAAGCATAACTTTGTATTGTTATATCATTTTATTTTTACTTAAGTTTATTTGTAAGAATTCATTTACTTCCGATAATTTTATAACCAGGTGGTAAATTCACCAACTTCTAAGTTTTATAAAAAATTAGTGATTCCATCTCATGATTGGCAACCTCTTTCCATAAAATAGCATCAAGTGAAGATAAGGCTTCTTGTAAGGTTATGGAATTCTCTTCAATGCTAAAAATATAAAAATCATGGCCACGGTCTTTTCAATTCTAGCTCTCTTACTTCTTCTTAAATTAGGAGTTGTTTGTTATAACAAAATAGGTATAGAGGGGCTGGGATCTAAAAGAGTATTCTATTTGGTTTCTTAATCTTTACTATTTTTAGGTTTTGAAGAGAACTTTTCTTCATGAAAAAACATCATCTGTTTCCATGATCACATTATTTTTAATATCCAAAAGTCCATAGGTTGTACCATCTAATGCATAACTAAGAAAAGAACAATCAAAACCATCTAGGTGGTGACCAAGTGGTAAGGACTTGGGATCAAGGGGATTGCTCCCTCTGTGGTCTCAGGTTCGAGTCCTTGGTTGCTCATATGATGGCCACTGGAGGTTTACATGGTCGTTAACTTCAGGGCCCGTGGGATTAGTCGTGGTGCGCGCAAGCTGGCCCAGACACCCACGTTAATAAAAAAAAAAAAAAAAGAACAATCAACTTTAATTCATAGCGTAGGTATTTTATGATCTATTAACCTTACATGGCCCTGACATTCTCAAACTCTCAATTATCTTAAGTGTGGCTTATGCTCCTTCCACAATTTCCACAATTCAGATGGTGTAATTTTATTTGTTTTATGTGCCACTCTATTCAAAACATAGCACGTGATCCAAATTCCTTCACACTAAAGATTTGAGTCTAGCAAACCTTTATCACCTCTATCTCGTTTATTTTTTCTACTGAATTGATTTTTAACTTTATAAAACTTTATTAAGAAGCTCTTTAAATCTCGCAGATACATCATTTTTATTTTATTTTATTTTTATCAATTAAGGGTAATTATGTTTAGAAAAATCATCTACAAAAGTGATAAAGTTTCTATTCCTCCAACGAGTTAGATTTCCTTCAAGCTAGAAATATCAATGTGAATTAACTCTGCGAATCCAGTCTTTTATCTAACACTTCCATGAGACCTTTTTGTGATGTTAGCTTTGCTATGAATCTCATATTTTTTAAGGTCCTTGTTTAACATAAGGATAAACCAAAGAGAGCATCAATTTGCATGCCATAAATAAATAGACGAGAGCATGCAAATTGAATTAGTAGTTGCATTACTATTTTTAATATATAATTTGAACATATCATCACAAGCATAACAATTACCAATAAAAATACCTTTTTTTGTTGTCACTTATGGATTAGACTCCATAGTTTACTTGAAACCAACCCTACTTAGAAGAAAACTAGACATCAAAAAAGGTGTGTACATATAAAACATTATTTAGAATTAAAAATTGTTTTAATATTGTGAATTTCAAATAGACCTCGCCTTGTACTCATACAAAGCCTTAGGAAATTATACTAGGTGATTCTCATACCATGCTTAAGTTTATTAAGATATAAAATTGACATCATATGTGTATAACACCTCTAAATTTATAAAAGTAGGTTAATTTTACCTTATCTTGATATAGATCTTTTGATGTGTTTAAATAACCTTCAATGAAGTAGATAACAATCTGAAAAGCTAAAAATTAGATTTGATAGAAACCCAGTGTAGCGTTAACATGTACATAAGAACTAAAGATATTGAAATAAGACTTAGATTCAGAGATAATCTTGCATTTAAGAACCCCAAGTTTGTGAATGAGACCACAAAATTAGTTAATCTTTAATAAGTTACTGTACGATCTTTGTAACAATAAAAAAAATTGTTTTACCACTAAAAAAACTCATGTTTATTCTTCAACTTGCAATTTAAATTTGCAACTTAAAAAACATAATATAATCTCCTCTAACGAAACCTAATTGACTCATTTTGAGTTTTAAGCTAATTAATTTAAACTAGTAATCAATTAACATGAGTACAAAAATCAAATAAACCCTTAAATAATATTTAATAGGCCAAAACAAACCTAAATTAAAAAATATTTAAAATAAATAAATAAAATAATAAAAATAAAGTGTTTATGTTAGAATTTTTTCATGTAGCCTTAATTTTTAATTTTTGCATATCTTGGTAGAATTTAGTTTCGATTTCAAACTCATCATATCTCTCACTAGATGAATTATTAGGCACACCTTATAAGGTTGGAAATCTTGATATTTCTAGTTCCTAGCATAATTTGAATCGCAGCAAAATCCTACCTGTAGCTTCAGCTATGTGCTAAACAGTATACAAAGACCTGGTTTGACAGATTTAATAAGATTTGTCTAATAACTTTAACCATATAGAATAATATATTTTTGAATTCTATTTTACATGAAGATTTGTCATAATACAACTTCATGTGTCTTTAATAAAGTTTCGACTCAATCCAATAAATGATTTGAGAGTTTTATATCTTGCAAAATTGTTTAGTAAATATTTTATAATTAAATTTAGACCTGATTTGGTTTATATTAAACCTTTTCGTTACCAAGTATTTTAGTGGCATATAAATCACTAAACATGATTGCTCTGGTCTCCTTAGAAGGAGTATGAAGATATAAGCTTTAAACCAATTTTGATAATAACAAACATGCCAATTAACACCAAAATTGATCCACCTGCGATTTAATTTTTGTACCATGTTTATATCTATTATTATTATCATAAATGGCTTCCCCTGGCCTAAGATTTAGGCTTATGTAATCATAGAATTGCAACCTCAAGTAAAATGCATACCTTACTTTTTTATCCATTAAAGTTTTGGTTATTTTATGAATGCTTTATTTTTTTATCCATTAAAGTTTTGGTTATTTTATGAAGTAAATTATTATTTTCATAAATTAATTTGACCTTATTTTTTATCTAAATTTTTAATATAGTTCCTTTATTTTTAAGTTATAACTTTCTTGCTTGTTTACCTTTTAATCTAATGCATATGTTTAGTTTTTGTAGAGAAATTATTGAGTTTTAGTTTTTTTAATTTGTTGAATCTTGTTTAAGAGTATACCTAAATAATGAGTAGTTATTGAAATTCTAGAAAGCTTATTAAAGTTAGTTTTTTTTTGCATTAAGTGATGAGTAATAAAATTTTAAGGATAAATTATTGATCACCAACAACAATAACAAATTTCACATATGTTATATGCAAAGTTCTTCAATAAGTAAATATCTTTTATTAGTTTTATTTAAGTGTATTTTCAGAATGTATGAGCTAGTTTAGTTAGATTTATTCTCTTATGTGTAAATCCACGAATAATGGATACTAAGATTATATTTCAATTTTTTTATACAAGTTTATATATTTGTTTAGTAAGTATAATAGTCTTTTTTTATGATTATAAATTTACCATAATTTTATAGATTACATGATTATAAACTAACTTTATACACAATTGTCTAATTCATCTAATAATATTTTAACAACATGAAAAACTTTATATTTTGATGCAACAATAATGAAAGTATTTATTGATTAGCTATGATTCAACTAGTATTAGTATCAAATAAAAATGGATTTATTTAACCAAAAAACTTTTATGATCACATATTAAATATCATAAATATTATAATGTTAATGCTATTATTAACAAAACACTATTTATTATAATAATGTTTTTGTGATTTTTTTTTCAATTTAACCCTTCAACAACCTAATATATATATAGTTTTGTTGTTAAATCTTATCCTTCAATATTATATTGTTTTGAAAATTGTGCTTTGTAATTATTTTGTTATTGGATTATATACTAGTCTTATGAATTTATTTTTTTTTCAATTTCAATCTTCAATACTAGATCTATTAAAAGTGTATCTTCATAATTTTTTTAATTTATTTTGTATGAATTTATCATAATCTCATAACTCTAGTGAATGTTTGATAAATTGACTCAAGTTTACTTGAGTTGGTTTTTTTCTTAGTCGCTTTTTCTAATTGATTTTTTCTTAGATTTAATCATTCAACATTATGTTACATGGAAAAATAAAGCTACTTTTTTGTTTATGGGTTTTCAACAAAAAAAAAGTCATTAAACTATCTAATAATAATATGATATGAAAACATTGTTTTTACTTTTAATTATGCTTACATGAAAATTATACAAAATTTTAAAAAATAATATTTTTTAATATTTCTTGTGATAAAGATATTTTAGTTTTCATTTTCATTTTCTAACTAGTGAAACATTTATCAAGAAATTAAAACTATCTAAATAATTAATTTTTGATACACAATGAAATAATGAGGAATAATGAGGTTAGTGTATAAATTAATTATTTTAGTTTTATTAAAAAGTTATTTAGTCTTTCTTATAAAGAAAAAGGTATTTTAATCCTAGTTGGATAATCAGTTAATTAATTCATCTTAGTAACCTCATCATTTTTTCTTAGTTAAGATGATTGATAGCTTGTATTTATTTAATTATTAATTTCTTAGTGGATATGAAGACTTTCATACAGTTAAATATCTTTATATAAAAAAAAATATTTTAGACATAGATGCTCTCAAATACGTAGAGAATGAAGATTGCAAAATTTTATTTTAAAAGATTTATGATATATTTATAGCTCAAGAGTCTTGTTTTTTTAAGGAGCAAAGAGATTATAGTGTAATTTCACATTTATAATATTTTGAGTTGTATTGTATACTATATTCCATTTATTCTATACAACAAAAATAAAAACATGAAAGGTCACAAGAGACTTTAATAAATCTATTTATTAAGAAATAATTCCTCTAATATTTTATTAAAAAATCTATTGAATTCAATGACGTTAGGTTCAAGTATTATATTTAAATTCACCAGTGTAGTGAATCTAGTCATCCATTGGGCTTTTAGGGCTTGACAATTTTAGGAGTCATATGCAAGGCAAGCTACTGGACCTAGTAGCTATTGTTAGTCCAGCACGCCTATGCTTAACGCTTTGTCTGGCCTAGATGTGGTTAGGTCTAGTCAGCGCCAAACTTAACAAGTTCAATTAGCACTAGACCCAACAATTTTTGGGTCTATTTTTGGCCAGATCCAGTTGCATTTGAGCTAACTTAGGCTAGACCTAGTGTGTGCTAACCCATTGTGCTCAAGGATTTAAGAAAATTATACTTATATATATTTCTTGATCTAATATTTTTTTTAAAAAAATAAAAAAATATACTGATAAAATCTTGGTTCATCACTAGTCCTAAATATTTGAAAAATAATAATACATGAAAACTTTAATTAATTTCTAATTCAGGTAAAGCAATGAGTTTTGCTTGTATAAAAAAGGATGTAAGCTGGAAAAAATGCACAAAAAAATTGTACATGTATGGCTTTTTTTATTTAACATTTTTGAAATAGATATATAAAAATATATTGATAAAATCTTGGTTCATTAGTAATCTCTCAATCTTTGAGATATAATAATATACAAATACTTTAATTAATTTCCAGCTTGGGTAGAGTGGTGAGTTTTGTTCGAATAAAAAGTAGTAAGTTGGAAAAAATACAGGAAAAATATGTATCTGGACTAAAAAAATTCTTTTGGATAAAAAAATTCCAACAATCTATACTAAGAAAAGTTTTAAGAAATAGAGGGCACCATGCCCATCATTTATAAAAGTTGCTAGGTAGCTGTATAAAATCTAATGGGAGTGAATTTACATTAAAAAATTTTAAGTGATTATAAGTACTTTAAAGAGTGAAAGTTTATGACTTTCTCAGCATTATTAAAGGGCTGAAGAGCCCTTTCTTAAAAATTAGTAATTATGATTTTTTTTTTACAGTGCATGAGAATTTCTTATTAAAGAATGGTAACTGGAGGGTGTTGCTATTATATTAAGAAGATCTATAATCTATGATCTATCTTTAGGAAAGTGAAATTGTTACCTTAGAGGGTTAAGTTTATTATTTGGAGTTAGGGTATTGCTTTAAAAAGATCAAATTCATCTAATAAAAAGTTATGCAAATGGCACAAAGAAGACATTGTACCAATCCCTTAGAGAGTGAGGTTATTGTTATGAAAAGACCAAGTTTATTTTTTAAAGAGTTAGACTTTTGCCATGGAAAGACCAATTCTATCAATTGAAGAGTGTTGCATAGAGTACTTGGGAGATCAAGTTCATATCCTAGATAGTAGTACATATAATACTGAGAAAATCTCATATCAATCCTTTAAAGAGTAAGACTATTGCAATGGGGAGATCAATTCATTAATTGAAGAGTGGGTATATTACAATAGGAAGACCAAATTTATCCCTTGAGAGTTGTCTACATAGCACTAAAATTCCAAGTTTATCTCTTAAAAAGTGTTGTATACAACACTAGAAAGACTTAGTTTATCTTTTGAAAAGTAATGCATATAACATTTGTAATACCTTATCAAATTTCTTGGAGAGCGAGGCTATTGTTTTAGGATTTTCAACATGGTCTGAGTGAAGAGTGTTCGTGACAGTAAATAGATTTATTTTGCGTTCTAGGTCACAGAGTTTTTTTTTAATCCAAACCACATAATTTATATTGTTAAAAAAAATAAATTCATGTTATCTTGATATTTTTTTTTATATTTTTAAAAATCTGATTCAGTGCAAATTGCACATCAATTAACTAACAATAACTATCATCGTGGTGGGCTTATTTTGTTTATTTTTAAAAGTGATTGAGATATTTTATTTTAATTTCAAAGGCATCAGCAACATTTATCCTCCACTGAAATTCTCAACCACCAAAAACAAAGTTCTTGAATAAACAAAGAAAGTTACAGCAACTGCAATTTATGCTGTGGTTCCAGCTAAGAACTAGAAAACGCAGGCATGACCCAAGAAGTAAGCCAGAAAACATGAGACGATGGTGAAATGTTGTGCATAAAAATTTTTAACCAGAGAAAAATAATAGCCCCATGGAAAAGTAGAAGGTGAGTGCAAAGATATCAACCAAGAAGGTAAAGTCATGACAATGACTGCAACCTAAATCGACTAATGGACCTATGAATTCCACAGGACTCAAAAGTCTTGATAGCGTCCAATCAAACTGAACTTGCAACGTTTACATTTTTTTGGTCAAAGTGGCTGGCTATCAATTAGTCTTACTAGTCTTTTTCCTTCTTTTATTTCTAACTTGAAGGGCAGATGAAATGGTGATTTAACTAGACAAATTATAACCCTTAAACTGCAACACTCTGCTGGTTTTCATGGATTTCTCTTTTCATCTATTAGCGATTTCAACGGTTTTAGCATCAGTTCTGTGGTACACATTACGCAGAGTGAGAGAGAGTAGGAGCAAAACTGAAAAGGGTTTGCAGGCACCTGAACCATCTGGTGCGTTGCCACTTATAGGCCATCTCCATCTATTAGGGGCACAAAAGACGCTTGCTCGAACATTGGCTGCCATAGCAGATAAATATGGTCCCATCTTCACAATTCGGCTGGGAAAGCACCCTACAGTTGTGGTTAGCAATCTTGAGGCAATTAAGGAGTGCTTCACAACACATGATAGGATTTTATCATCCAGGCCAAGATCAAGTCACGGGGAGTTCCTAAGCTACAATTATGCAGCATTTGGTTTCACAAATTCGGGTCCTTTTTGGCGTGAAATGCGTAAGATAGTCACGATTCAACTCCTTTCCAGCCATAGGCTCAAGTCTTTGAGGCATGTTCAGGTCTCAGAGGTGAATACCTTGATCAATGACTTGTACTCGCTCAGCAAGAGCAATAAGCAAGGCTCAACCAAGATAGTCATTAGTGAATGTTTTGAGCGGATGACAATAAATATGATCACAAGAATGATTGCAGGAAAGAGATACTTCAGTAGTACGGAAGCTGAAAAAGAAGAAGAAGGAAAACGTATTGGAAAACTCATGAAGGAGTTCATGTATATTTCCGGTGTCTTTGTCCCTTCGGATTTAATTCCATTTCTTGGTTGGATGAATAATTTTCTTGGATCCGTGAAAACTATGAAGCGTCTTTCGAGGGAACTGGATTCCCTTATGGAAAGTTGGATTCAAGAACATAAATTGAAGAGGCTCGAGAGTACTGAGAACACTAACAAAATGGAGGACGACGACTTCATAGATGTGATGCTATCCCTACTGGATGAATCCGTGTTTGGCTATTCTCGCGAAACAATTATCAAGGCAACAGCAATGGTATGGTCTCTAATATATGCTGGCATTTAGCTTATAGCTACAAGTTGCTTCTTTTTTTTGCTAGCAAACTCATATAGCATGATTTCTTCGAATTACAGGCCCATGAGTACATGTAGTTGCTTCGTGCGAAACCATTGAACTGAGTTTAGGTTTAGAGAAACAATTCTTGTCCCGCTAAAATTATCCTTCAATTGTGTTGAAGTAAATTTTACCTGGTTCTGATATTGGTAAATTCCATTGCGTGTGTCTAGGACCAGGATGTGTTATTTCTACATGAGCAGGTTAAATCTAGCTGCGAATTGCAACTCTTCTATTTGTCAGAAAAGGCCTGATTCTCACGATGCTTTAATTCTATGGTGTAGACTCTTATCATAGCAGGTGCCGATACCACATCTATCACCCTGACATGGATCTTATCCAATTTGTTGAACAATAGGCGGTCATTGCAGCTTGCCCAAGAAGAGCTAGACCTCAAAGTTGGCAGGGAAAGATGGGCAGAGGACTCTGATATTGGGAACTTAGTGTACATCCAAGCCATTATCAAAGAGACATTGCGCTTGTACCCACCAGGTCCTTTGTCAGTTCCACATGAGGCAACAGAAGATTTTTGTGTTGCCGGATATCACATACCAAAGGGCACTCGTCTGTTTACAAATTTATGGAAGCTGCATCGGGACCCAAATTTGTGGTTTAATCCTGATGAATATATGCCAGAAAGATTTCTCACTGATCACGCAAATTTAGATGTTTTAGGTCACCATTTTGAGTTGATTCCATTTGGCTCGGGAAGACGGTCTTGTCCTGGTATCACATTTGCATTGCAAGTGCTTCATTTGACGTTTGCTAGATTGCTTCAGGGTTTTGACATGAAAACACCAAGGGGTGAATCAGTGGACATGACTGAGGGCGTAGCTATAACCTTGCCTAAGGCGACTCCTTTGGAAATTCAGATCACCCCACGCCTCTCTCCTGAACTCTACTACTATGAGTGCTAAATGGTAAAGTTAAGACAACAATGCGTGCTACTTGTTTGCGTATTTATATGTTTATTATTTGAATTGAAGTTTGTGTATTTATATGATTTGAAGCTATTTTGCATTCTTGAACACACTCTTCATGATCCAGCTAACGCAAAGCTGAGGCAACACAATCTATCTCGTCTCCAGCTATGTTCTGTTGCATGTTTCTTGATAGGGCAATGTCCATGAATGTTTTTTTTTTTAATTATTATTATTATTATTTATTTGAATGTGATCTCAGTTTTATTAACTTGGATTAAAGAGTTACTTGGACCAAAGAGAAAATGGTCCTGTAAAATTACAGATTTAATACATTGAACATAAAGGACCAACATAAATAAAAAACCAGGACATGAACAAAAAAAAAAAAAGTGCATGAATTTGGTATTCATGATAACCGTAAACCTTTTTTTTATCCACGAGAAGAACACCAGCCAGCTTTTATTAATCTTGGCAGCAAAGAGATCCTTGAACCCAGAAATGATCTATATGCCAATAAGGTTTTTGGTCTGAATCTCTCAACCTGTGAGAGTTGCTTCTTTATATATTGAAATTGTAGCTCCTAACTCGACTGAAAAGCAACCATTAATAGTACTCTACAAGGTAAGAGGAATACTAATGGTTGCTTTTCAGTCGAGTTAGGAGCTACAAAATACACACACTAAATAAGTAACACATAAGAAGCCATTAATTTTGCTAACATCTTCCCTCATTAATGTTAGCAATCTACAAGCATCAATTTATCAATTAAAAACTGATAACGACTATCAAAGAAAGCCTCGATGAAAATAACAATAATTTGATATTTAGTAAAAATATATAAAACAATAATCTCTTGGATTCACAAATAAAATTAGAATTTATTTTAATATATTTAGTGTGCTTATAAAAAATAGAATTGACAACAATATAAATAGCACTAGTATTATTAATATGAAGAGAAATGAAGTAAGCTGTAAAACTTTAAGTTCACTTAATAACGGATGAAAACATACAATTTTAGAATAAACATGTGACATAGCTTAATATTTAGATTTAGTGGATGACTTGGAGACACAAGCTTGCTTCTTACTTTTCCAAGAAGTGAGAGCATCACTAAGAAACATACACTAACTCATAATAGAACAAGTATCCACACAACCATCCTAATTAGGGTTACTAAAGCCTGCTAAATGTAAAGAATTCTCGAAAAGGAAGAACAAAACTAGATGTCCTTTTAAGTTATTGAAAAAAAAAAAAACAATAGCCAAATATGTATGACACGAAATTTGTAGAAACTAACCTGTTGAACAATAAATGATATATCAAGTTGGGTAATGGTCAAATATTTGATTTGTCCACTACTTATCGATACATTAAAGGATTATATAATTTAAGAGTTGAATTATTGTCTTGAAGGCTAGTTAATGAAAAAATATTGTCTTGAAAGCTAGTTAATGAGAAAAAGTTCTTTGGTATACTTATATTCATGTAAGAGTGTGCCATTTAGACAATGTTGAACTTGAAGTCTAAGAAAATATAGGCACTAAGATCTTTCATAGTAAAGGAATATTTAAGGTGTTGTTGGAGTTGGTCAATTAATTGAAGGTCAGATCCAGTAATCACAATATCATTAATATACACAGAAAGTATAACAATCCTAAAGACAATATGGTAAAAAAAAAATAGAGGAATCATGCTAACTCTAAATAAATGTGAAATCTAATAGATTAATATGAAACTTCTCAAATCATGCTTGTGATGCCTGCTTTAAACCATATAGAGATCATTTTAGCAACAAAACTTCAAAAAAAAAAACAAAAACAAATCAGAAAAAAGAGAGATAAAGATTTCTTCATTTAGGTCATCATGTAAAAATCCATCCTTCATATCCATCTAATGAAATAACCATTATTTATAAACAATAATAGCTATAGCAGTATAGACAATAGTCATTTTCTTAAGCCTATATTTCTGTTAATTCTTAAGTTCCACCAAACAGGTTTTATGTCTCTTGATAGAGCTATCATCATATATGTTGATGGTGTATATATATTTACACCTAATAAATTTAACTTTAATAGGATAAGAGGTGATGTCTTGAAGAGTTTAAAGTTTATCCTATATATTTTAAAGCCAACACTCTTGAGTAAGAGCCTAAAAATAATACGTAGGCACAAAAGTATTATCAAGAGTAGCTTGAAGAGCCAAAAAAAAAAAATCATACCAACCTAAGGGTCGGAAAGCCTTAGTAAACTAGCAAGAGCATGCATGATAAAATCATACAATGATTTTAAAGAATAAAAAGACAGTAGGTGACATTTTTAATACATAATACCTGACTTAAAACAAGAAGAAGTACTAAACACATAATCAAAATAAGAAAGTGAAATAAAGAAAAACATAAAATTAGGATAAGATGAAATATTCATGAGCAATTACAATCTTAGGATAAGATGAAATATTCATAAACAATTACAATCCAAGAAATACAAAGCATAGTTTTTGCATCACAATATAGAAATCTTAGAGTCACTAAAACCAAGAAAAACACATTAGACAGATTGAGCAATAAGTTTGTGATGTTTAATAGAGGTAAATGAACAAAACAAATGTAACAAAAAACAAACAGAGAATTATAATAAAGATAAAAACCAAATAAACAAGAATATAAAGAATTAAGATGTAAAATAAGAGAAAGAAAATGATTAATCAAATATATAGCTGTAGATAAGCCTTCTACACAAAATCTAGAAGAAACTGAAGATTTAAGTATCAATGTACAAACATCTAAAATATTATGATTCTTACACTTGGCAACACCATTATGTTGAGGAATGTAAGAAAATAAACGTTGAGAAATAATATTTTTTTGTTGGAGAAAAGATTGAAAAACATGAGATATGCAACTCCTCTAGAATTTGAGCATAAGATCATAATATACATATAAAATTAGGTTTCTATATAGACAACAAAAGTTTATAAGGTTAGGAACACATCAACTTTAGAACGAAGAAAATAGATGTGTAAAATGATTGTAATCGTCAATAAATATCACAAAATATATATATTAAATATGAGAAAATAAAAGTCACAAAATACATTTAATGAGTATTAGAAAAAACATGATTCATATCACAAATATCAGAATGAATAATTTCAAAACATGTAAAAGCATGACTACTTTACAATGAAAAGGGTAAAAACTTGGTTTTTCCAAGTTTACAAGGAGCACATTCAAATGAAAATAAATAAAACTTATTGATATTATTCAAATAAGAATGGTTCATAAGATGTGTTAGAATTATAGAGTTAGGATGATTCAAATTATTATGCCAAAATTGGCTATTTTATTAACAATTATAGAATAACCAATAAAAATTGAACGAGAAAAGGAAAAAAGATTGAAAAGGAAAAAAAATATCCCATTTTAGGCCCTATTGTTATTTCTTCTCCTGACATTTAACCTACATATAATAACTAGAATGATCAAAATAAAAAAAATCTACTAATTATCCAACTAAAATGAAATTATTAGATAAATTAAAAGACACAACAACATTAGTAAAGAAAGATCCCAAGTTGACAATCGTTATAATAGAAAGAGTACTGTCATTAGTGATTTGAACACGTTGTTTACAATCATACTTATTAATATTATGTAAAGCAGTCGGACTACCAGTCATTTAATTAGAACTTGCATAATCAATTAACTAATGAAAGTAAGAATATGTTTCTTACCTTATAGACTAAAAGCAAAAGGAGCAAAAACAATCATATAATGAATTTGATCGAGAGAACTATTAGAAGAAAAACCTTAAAGAACAGGTTATGTAGAAGGTGTAGGCATAAAAATAAATTATACAACAATATAAAAAGTAGAAGTGGATTGACTCTAAGAGTGAATAGAACAATTATAATAATACGACCTTTATTCTTGCAATAATTGCAAATTTCTTACTATAATATTTTACAATATGCTTAATTTTCTTATAATTATAACACTATGATAGATATTTATATCATTATCTATCTTTAGTAGTGTAGGCCATATTAATAATCTCAAAACCACCAGTATCTTAAGCAACGCCAAGTTGTGAGGTGAAATGTTGTTCTTAATGCAAGATAGGACAAGTTGGTGATTGGTTAGCCCAACTTGTGCACTTTCAAATTTAGGTCAAAGTTCCATTAAGAACTAATATTGCTGGCTTTTAGAGTGAGCAACTTATATTGTTATTAAAACTTTTTTGGGAACTTGAGAATGCTAATTTTTCTTGATTTTTTTCTTCAGATTTCTTGTGTTATTTTATATTTTATATTATTTTCTTTTATGTTTTAGGATTATGATTCAATTACAAAGTATATGTCATTTTTCTAACTTATTTAAATGCATTGTAAACCTTTTTAAAGAACAGACTTTATTAAACTTTATTTTCATATAATAAAATTGTAAATTTAAAGCTTATGCTTCATTATGCTGATTTCATAAATTTTTATTGTATTTTGAGCATTCCCATGCTTCAATATTGCTAATTAAATGGTCAAATATTAAATAGGTTCATGTCATATACATACGTTTTTTATATCCATGCTCTCCAAGGACAATAGAAGAAAAACAAGTTATTCATCAATGGCTATATGGCTAAACGGGCAAGTCTCTCTTGCCTTGAAGTTACTCTTATTAATTTAATCTAATCTTTTTTCTTTTCATGTTGTGGACACACTCCTAGACACCATTTATGGGTGAGCGCTTGGAGAGCCCGTGAGCTTGAGGTCCAACAATGATCGCACACTTGTATGTGGATTAGGTTGCACAATAATTTCTAGGAGATTACCTATCATAATAATGTTTTAGCTCAAACACATTTAAATTTAGAGTTCTTAAGGAATTCAATGAATTATGTTAGATCTTTTTTCATGCAAAATAGATAAACTAATTTATTAATCCATCACTGATGTGATTCAAAAGCTTTTAATTTATCAACTAAATAATTCCTCATTCCACAATATTATAGATTTTCTATTTTTAGCATTTTTTTTTAGTAAATTACAAGTTTTTTTTTCCATGGTAGTTTTTAAAATTAATTTTTATTTTTTATATTATAATGCAAAGCAAATATTTCTTATTAAAATAATAGTATATTTTGTATTAGGATAAATTTTCAATTTTTTTCAAGGCATTGTTTTAATTTTTACGAAAGCATATCTTTTTTCTATTATTAGCATGTTTTTAAATTAAAAACTAAAGATCATTAAAATAAATATTTATAAAAATCTCAGTCATATGAATTAAAGAATGGAAAATGATAAGAACCTTGTGATTATAGGGTCTCACAACCCACAATCCAAATTGAAATATAATCCCAAGAAGCCAAAAAAAATGAAACAAGAGTGTTACATAATGAAAATTTGTCTTAAAGCACCAACATTACTGAAATTAAATCAAATAATATCATGAAGTTTGTTAATCTTCAACATCTCGGTTTAGTTTTTTCAAGAAACAAAGAACGCAAGAATCACTTTCATGTATAAGTTAAATTTTAGACTTATAAAGAGTTTAAATACTTTTTTTTTTTAAAAAAAACCCCAATGAATCTATCCTTATAGACTAAATTCATCCACTTACAAAACTTATCTAAAACCTATATTGATAAGCCTAGAATACTAACTAAACAATCATTTGATATTAGTTAAAAACCAAGTATTAATTAAGCTCAAACATAAAAAAAATAAAAAAAAAATAAATATACCATATAAACTAAAGTTGTTACACCTAATTAAATAACCTAAAATAAATAAATTTTCTAATTTAAATAATATCATGAACAAATTTCTCATCCTAGAAATACTACGGTTTTTGTTGCCATCTTTAGATGTCGAAGATAAGCTAGGAAATCAACTATTGAAGTTGCCTCCCTTTAGTTTTCTTATTTGTTTAGGATAACTAATTTTAATTTTAAAGAATCATCTTAAAATATGAAAATCCTTGATATCTTCCTTTAATATTCCTTGTAGGATTAGAAAACTTAGAATAATATAACAAATATGTCAGTGGTCCTTATTTTCTTGTGTAGCTAGATGAATAAAAAATTCTTATAAAAAAATACATTTTGAACATTAATTTATAACCGCCATACTTGAAAATTATGTCATAGCCCATTAAAGATTATTGTAGAACTAGAAAATTTCTAAAACAAGTTGTCACATTCTTATTGAAAAAAAAAATCCTTGAAAAATAAGAAGTCTAAAAGTAAAAAAAAAAAAAAACAGAATTTGTACACACATGTTTTAACCAAAATATTAAAAGGTTTTCTTGAATTCTGATTTACTTGAAATTATACCTAACATTGAAAAATATCTCTGGAATTTTTTGGTGAAATTTCATCTTAACCCAATGGTTTGATTTAGATTTATGTTTAATGGCATAAAATTGGATAATATGTAATTTGATATCAAAATTCAAATCTAACATTTGTTTGATTGTATTAGAAAATTTATCTTTTGAATCAAAAGTATCTTTTCTTGTTTTTTTTTAGGAAAATATTTTTTGTATAAAAATTATTTCTTTTAAACAAAAACTTATTATAATCTAAAAAATAATATTCAATAAAAAATAGAAAAAAAATCATGAATTGATAATTTATAATTTGTAATAAAAGAAAAAATGAAAGAATAATTACTCTGAAAAATTCATGTGAAAATTTTATGATACAGAATAATAAAATAGATGTTTTATTATCAATTAATATTTATGAGCATATTATTTTATAAATTTTTCTTATTAGTCTTATATATAATAATTCAAAAAGTAATTGTTAATACCATTATAAATAAATTATTATCTTATGAAAAAACTATGAAAAAAATTGAATAAAATTTTAATTATTTTTTTCATAGTTAATCTTATTCAACCTTACAAATTAAAAAAAAAAATTGAAGGGTAAAAGGCCAAGAGTTGGGATTAGGATGATAAGGCCACATATCTTGCCCAAAAAGAGTAGCCCTGGCATTCTTACGACTATAATGTCAAGATTGTATGCCTAGACTTTTTTTCTCTTAAATGAGCGAATAACGTGTCCTTGGCTTAATTTTTTTTTTAAATAAGATCAACAATGCATCATAATCTAATTCAATTTCTTGACAGTAAAAAAGTTAAATTCTAGGTTTTTGGATCTAAAACCCCTATTTTAACTTGTTTTTATCTAGAAAACCTAAAAAATTAATTAAAAAAATCTATTTTATAAGCTGAAAACAATATAAAATCAATGCAAAATATTTTTGAAATATTTCAAAAAAAAAAAATTCTTGAACTTCAATATATGTTTTTGAGCAAAATAAAAATTTCAAATTATTTTTATAAAATTTTATTTTTTAAAATAAATTCATCAGTCAATTCTTTTCATTACTATAATATAAACAATTAAATATTTTCTCTCTTCCCTCCAATTTTTCCCGTGGTTTTTTTTTTAAAACATAATTTTTGAGGAATTAAAAATCATGGTGAGCTAAAGGAATAAGTCATGGTTTTTAATGCTAAGAAGTGTAAGTCATTAAATCGCCAAAAATAAAGAGATTGAATTTATTTATTTTTCATTTTTTCAGTCTACTAGGTAACGTAAAAAAAATGTAAATTATAAAATTATTCTTTATTATAAAATAATGTGTTACGTTTAATATTACTTTATTGTAAAATAATGTCTTCTTTTTCATCAATTTTTCTATATTATTCACTTCTTCTATTTTTTATCTATTTGTTTTCTAAATAAATAAATTAAAAAAAACCACTCACGTAAAGGGACGGAAAACGATACCACACGTTTTTAACTAAAAACCATTGGCGCCGAAACTCTTCTCGAAACAAATCAGTCGAATGGACGATGGATTACTAAAGAAGTTCTGTGTTTCAATGTGCTGCTATAAAAATAGCTTTTCTTTGTTTTCTTGAATTCAGACAAAAATGTCTAAGTTAGGGTTTAATAACAAGCAATATGGTTTAATGAAGTTGGTGTTTGCACTGGCATTTGCAACACTTGTAGGGATCGCTCTCTTTGCCCGTTTTCTTGGGACCTCTTCTTCTCCCATTTCTTTTACTTATCAATCCATTGCATCCCTCAACAGGGCTGTTGAGAAATCTGCAGATAATAATGTAGCCAGTCACAATCACACCAACCAAGACCACCAGGTAATACATTGATCTTTGTCGTCTTCTTCTTTCTTGTTACTTTTGAATTCTATCCAATGTGTATGGTTATCAACTGGGATATTGATCTTGTTTGATTTGATGATGTTTGTTATTGATATTGAATGCTCATTGTTTTCTTTCTCCTTTAGAAAGAAGATAAAAATGGCAATGTAGAAGGGAGAGTCTTATCTGCCACTTTTGCTGATTTACCAGCACCGGAGTTAGAATGGGAGCAGATGCCACCAGCACCTGTGCCTCGTCTTGATGGTTATTCAGTACAGATCAAGAACCTTCTTTATGTATTTGTTGGATATAGAAACCTTGACCATGTGAGAATCTTTCATGCTTTGCCTGATTTATTACCTTTGAGTCCAAATGAAGATTGATTTTCAACAATGCTTCAAAAATCTTTCGTATTAAACCGTGGAATGGATTTTTGTGATTAAAATCAATGATTTTTATTTTTTGTGTTTAATTTCTTGTCTGATTGGATGTGTATATCTTATAGGTACACTCTCATGTTGATGTATACAATTTCAGTGATAATACATGGTGTGAAAAATTTGATACCCCAAAAGACATGGCAAATTCACATTTGGGAGTGGCAACAGATGGGAGGTACGTGTACATTGTCTCGGGACAATATGGTGCTCAATGCAGGACAGCCATAACTAATTGTTTTTCACTGGACACTGAGACAAGGAAATGGCACCGATTGCCTCCATTACCGGCACCAAGGTACTTGACTTGAGCAGGAAATCCATGGATGTTGAACTTACTTTCTTATCCAATCTAGGAATCAGAATTTTCAACTGCTTATTTCAAGTCCGTTTCATTATCAAGCTAATTCCTGTTTCTAGTGTTTTGACCCATGAA
The DNA here is from genome assembly GCA_015708895.1 of Populus ilicifolia. Classification (NCBI taxonomy): domain Eukaryota; kingdom Viridiplantae; phylum Streptophyta; class Magnoliopsida; order Malpighiales; family Salicaceae; genus Populus; species Populus ilicifolia. The sequence continues at coordinate 55,331 of SRLM01002988.1, forward strand.
CCTCTTTCATGTGCCTGTATTTGTGTGTTTAGTGCCTTGGCAGCTAATTTGTCATGTTTTGAGAGTTGTTGATCTTTTTATTTAGAGAAAACAAGTGTTGTCATCACATTCCTTAGAACAATCTGATAGCCTGTAATCATCAGATTCTTTCAAATATTCATGTGATGTGCATGTTCATCTATGCAGGTTTAATGATTCCATCGTAACCCTGTTCCAAACGCCAATTTATTATCATTTTCTTGCCAATTTTTAGTTATTGATTCTTTATTGGAGTTTTTTTAAGATAATTGGTTTCCGTTAACTGATTTTTAATATGTACAATGAGCTGCGGTAGGTTTGGTACCACAACAGGCCTTTGTGTGGATTGACTCCTTTATGCATAGCAACATCAATTTAGCTTTTGATGCTAGGTAACAGTTGTGATCTCAAAGGATCAAATTTATTTCTGTACTAGCAGGACCTAATGTAGTTTGGCATTGACATTAGATAACATGAAAGAATTGCAACTGTGAAATAGGAGATGTGTCTACTAGCAGTCTATCCGAAGCTGAATATTTCGAAGCTAGGTACTCAATGCCTTGAATATTATTAACATGAGTTTTCAGGTATGCACCTGCAACTCAATTATGGAGAGGCAGACTGCATGTGATGGGTGGCAGCAAGGAAAATCGCCACACACCTGGTGTAGATCACTGGAGTATTGCAGTGAAGAATGGAAAAGCATTGGACGAGTGGCGCACTGAAATACCCATTCCCCGTGGAGGGCCACATAGGTCTGCTTGCTGCCTTCATTCATGTTTGAAATTGGAATCAAAGATTCTGTTCTGAGGGTTAATTCGCCTGGATCATTCATCTCCTGCGAAAATGTTTCACACCCAACTCTAATCATGCGGTGATTATCTTCCGTATTCTAACCGTGAATATCACTTTGGTAACAGGGCCTGCATCGTGGTCAATGATCGGCTTTTAGTCATTGGGGGTCAAGAGGGTGATTTCATGGCTAAACCTGGGTCGCCTATTTTCAAGTGTTCTCGAAGGAAAGAGGTATACAGGTTGATCGTTTTGTTTTGATTAGAACATATTGGACTTTAGCGAGCTGTGCTTTCTCTGTCATTTTTGGCGGTAAATGATAAAGTTTTCAGACTCTGCAATGTTTCAGGTAGTTTATGGCGACGTTTATATGCTAGATGACGAAATGAAGTGGAAAACTTTACCTGAAATGCCAAAACCCGACTCCCATATTGAGTGTGCTTGGGTAATTGTCAACAACTCAATTATCATCACTGGAGGTACTACAGAAAAGCACCCAAATACGAAAAGGATGATGCTGGTTGGAGAGGTGTTCCAATTTCATTTGGACTCGCTGGTACTGGTCTTCACCTTTCCCCTCTTAAGAAGGATTATGCTTCATGTTCATATCATCTATTTTCAGCTGTCAATTTGTTCAATAGAATACCTGTCATAGACCACTTTAGTCGACAGCAGGTGATCGTTCTTGCTGTGTCGACTCATTTAGGAGCCGATGACGCAGTCACTTCTTTCCTTGGTGCTTTGGAAAATATCAAAACTCCCAAAAGCAGTCTCCTTTTGTGCGTTGGAAAATATCAGAACTCATCTTCATACGTTATGTTTTGCTACACTCATGTCCTCTATAATCTAAAGAAGTAAGCAGCTATTCACCAGAAACGCGTGCTGTTGGCCTTGTTTCTGTAAGCAATGGTGTCATCTGTCATCAATTGCATTTCGCATAAATGAGCAATGCCAACCCCGCTTGCAACAAGGCCACTCCTTAAGCTAATCTTTCTTTATGTACACACTTACAGCCCACTAAAATCCAGATTTTAGTTGTTAGTGGTAAATAATTTTCCTTTGAACAAATACAAGAGAAGTCGGTGACTGTTAAACAAATTTCTTATATCAGTTTTCTACAGGTGGTTATTACAATGGGCAAACATTTGAAAATTTCTGTCCATTTTGAATTGCAGACATGGTCAGTGATCGGAAAGCTTCCTTTCCGAATAAAGACTACCCTAACTGGTTTTTGGGATGGCTGGTTGTACTTTACATCAGGGCAGCGGGACAGAGGACCAGATAATCCACAGCCAAGGAAAGTCATTGGAGAGCTGTGGAGAACCAAATTGCACCTGTGAATCAATTTGTCAACCTGGCTACTCTTTCAACAATATTACAGCTCTTACAATTTTGAGATTGCCTTCTTCCTACAATTGAAAAGGCATCAATTTATCCTCTTTTTGTGCATTTTCAATAGCACTTTTTGTACAAACCATTTACGCATTTTACGATTATCAATATCATTACACTTTATTGTTTCCATATCGAACCTTTTTGCCGCTCTGCTGATAAGTGATGGAGTCCTGGTTGGCTGTTCGACCAGTTGGCTAGATCTTAGACACCCTTCTGTCTTCCGGCAACATTGCGCAAACTTTCATATTGTTCTCGTATACAGAACCTTAGCAGCACAAACTAAACCACAAAGAAAACTGATAGATGAAATGGATCCAAGACTGCGTAGTAAGAATAAGAGTTCTCAGCTTGGAGAATATATGAACACATTTCGAAAAGAAGGAATTTACTAACATAAATCACAGAAACAAGGTCCAGTTAACTTTGGTTATCCAGCCCAGCATTTACAATTTGGCCAATATGCCATGAATGAACATGTCATCTACAGACATACACGAATATGCCAGGGATTTTTTTCTTTCTTTTCAGTTGTTAAATCTCCCGTTACAAGTGCAAAAGCGCTGTAACTGCCCAGAAGATAAGGTAAAAACAAGTGCAAAAATGTCAAGAGTCAAGGTAGAAAGAAGCGTCCGTTAATCTGTACTTATGAATCAATTATCAACATGGATACACAGCTTCCAGACAGTTGAAAAAAACAAACATGACTTCATCTTAAAGGCTTACTAGAGGCTGTGAAACTGGTACTCGTCGGTTACTGATTAGTACTCAAAAGTATATTTTTATCATGGTTTTATATCATCATTTTGCACTTGAAGTATCAATAACTCCTTAACTAAAGTATATTTTATAATAATCTATCTAATAATATAAGATAGCTTTAATTTGTGGTAAATGTCCATTTTAAATGCAGGCCTATCACATAAATGAAAGGATTGATGAATGACTTTAAGAACTTCAATTGCAAAGGCAAAGAGATGATCAAACTTAGAAAAGAGATGTCGGTGCAATCCAAACCGGAACACTATTCGGTAATTGGGTCATATCTGGAGCTATAGATCTCATATTTTGGTCTACTTTATATGGATGGAAAGGTAAGACATAGTCCTACAACTTTCATGTGGAGCCCAAGATCTAAAAAGGCCATTTTCAAGTCCAAATTATTGCAACAACAAAGAAGCCTGAATCTGTCCTCCAGCCCGAGCACTGTTCAGTATTTTGGCCATATCTGGAGTTCTAAAAGTCGAAATGAGCTGACTTTTTTACACAAGAAAGCTGAGACAATTGCCTAGAACTTTCATGTTTTCAAGTGGCTCTAATTTTGACTTCAGCAATGACGTTTTGGGCAGACAAGAGAAGATAAAGATTGTCACCAAGTAAAGGGTTGGCGATCTACTCATCAATTAGTCATCAAATCAATAGTTCCCAATTT